>OZ018332.1:105043356-105181626 GCA_963969495.1 Ceratothoa steindachneri
TATTTTTTTTAATGCAAAGCGTTAAATTTTGCCCGAAAACCCTGTAGTCGATCGTGAATACCTTGAGAACTCAACTCGCCTTCCCCCCGACTTTGTCAAATAAATAGGTAATCATGTGCACAATAAAAAGACTAGGTTCAATAGTCTACTCCCCACCTCGTTCCTAAATAGGCAAAGAGTTAGTAGAGATATGTAAAAGAGTAGACAAAGGTAACATGGTGGAAGATATAAAGCCATAGATCTTTTTGCAGGCATTGGAGCAGTAAGAGAACAAATAGAACGAATTGAACGTTGTATTTTGTTTTAGATTGTTTGTATCATAACCTGAAGGTAAAATAAAAAAAAAAATGGAGCCAAAACCCATGTTATTAATAAATACAGTCAATTGATGCGCGGAGACAATATTTACAATGCTGCCCCTTATTCTTCAGGACTGGGTTAATTCGTATGGGCATGATGAAGACCAAATTAGCGATAATATCTTGACTAGTATTACTAAATTTTGTGCAATTAGCACTGACAACTGCGCACAATTGGATGATTTATTTTATCAATCGCCAGTAATTTGATTATGGACCACAAATTATGTACTAAGTTAAAATCTGGCGATTCCCGTGCAAAAGTCCCGAAAGTTCGATGTTATTTTTAGCCAAGAACTTTGTTATTGCCTCGGATTTGTGATAAGGTGCGCCATAATGCTGAAAAATACAGTTATCATCCCCAAATCTATCCTAAACTGTTGGGAAAATGTGTTAGTGAAGCACATTTTGTACCATTATGAGTTCATGGCAGTATTCTTGGGCAAGAATTGTTAGTGCTTTAGTTCCCTTAGATGAGAATCAGACCAAGACCTGGAGAGTGTCCGGATGTTTCACCGTCAGCACGAAACAAGACTCGCGAAAGGGCTTCACTTTTTCTCCTCTTAACGATAAATCTTTCAGATGCTCCAAACAAGCGGAAGGGAACTTCATCAGAGAATATCACTTTGCCTCAGTCTTCAACAGTCCATTCCTTATATTTCCTACAAACGTAGAGCCTATCCATAAGGTTCTTCTTCGCAGCCCTTCTCGGGTTGAAACCTTTGTCAAAAAGTGTCTGTGGTTGCTGAAACGTTCATAACTACCCTCTGCACAATCGTGAGCAAGCTTGCACTAGAGGCAACCCGATCCTTGAGCAGGTTATATTGGCGTTCATTTGAAGCTCTTGGGCGTTCAGAAGACTCCTTCACAGGAGTGTAACCAGTCTTTTTTTAGCTATTAATGATCATAGAGATAGTGCTCCTTGATGCAATACTCCTAGCAACAATTTCCATGCATTTCAGGACACTTTGGTGCACAACAACAGACGTTGCACGCTTTTCTTCGGAACTATTTCTAGAAGTGAAAAAGATTCAAACATAAATTTTTACCAAGAAATATTACGAAATAGATTATAATTAAACATCAAAATTAATTTAATCCATATTTGTCATTATTTTAGCCTTTTAATCGAATACCAAAGCTCCAGGGACTGAAATAAACCTCCTACACGAACAGGACGAGCGCACTTTTGGATTCAGCGAAGTAATGCAGTTTTTTTTTATTATTTATTGAAATGATAAATTTTTAATAAACTTCAATAATTTAAATATTAGAATAATTATTCACATCACGTAAATTAAAAAAAACAAATAAAAAAATAAAAATATATATATTAGTCTCAAAACTTTTAGTTTGTCCCATATTTGCTATATCTCCATGCTCATGCCTAGATGCTTTCACGTCCGCTCAACTATTCTCACATACTCTTCCCACTCTCTCTGATTCAATAACCTTCTACTTTTGATTCTCCTTCACCTCCCCCCTTCCACAGGTTTTCTCATCTATGAACCAACTAGTTTAAGCTTATAGAGCACAATCTTGTGATTAGATACTCCCATACTCATATTTTACAGTTTTACATCAAATACGTGTTACTAGACATAGATCAATCATACTCTTAGGTTCTTACTTTCTCCCTTTCCAAACCCGTATATTATATATATATATATATATATATATATATATATATATATATATATATATATATATATATATATATATATATATATATATATATATATTGTGAGGGTATGGAACGTACATACTCACATGCAGCCAGACAATCGTGGGAACGAAAGAAATTTGTCGTTTGAGTTGACCTTCGTCTCCTCTCTCTCTCCTCCCCACCCTTTCCCCAACTGGCGACAGGAAGTCGGACGAAAGAACGCCTATATCACAAAGAAGCTTAAATCTTATTTGCTTTCTTTATGATACCATGGAGATTGTCCAGAAGGCGCTGCGATAAACGAATTGTCGTGAAAGGGATCTCTCTCTCTCGATTTCCAACAATCCGCGATATAAATAACATCGCCGTTTACCACTTTACAGCAGTGTCCCAAATCTACTCGTGTAATCCTCACGTTGAACGAGAGTCGTTGCCGCAACGTATCGACTACCAACGTGCCGTCGAGTCAACTTGGTCGCTGACTCGAAGTGTTCCTGGAAGTAAATCCCGCCCCGCAGATTCTGTGACTAGAAGAGTACGCTCTGTTGCTCAACGTAACTTGAGTAAGAAAAGGAACATCCAAATAGTTACTGGAAGTTACTATTTTTTAGTGTCACATCCATTTAGGAGTGAACTAACCGGAACTGCAGCCAGCAGCCCCGAACCCGTCGTCTTATCCCTCCTCTCCCCGAGAACTCGTGTTAACGCCACCCGAACCACCCCATCTGGACCCGAGTATTCGTCTCTCCAATCCATCAATTAGTGGTAATCTGTAAACCCAGTGTCCCTCTATTCTTAAATTACCTAATTAATTAACTCTGATTGATACTCCCATTGAGTCATTATAAATCTAGACGCTTAACGTCAGTGTTTAATATTTAATCCTTAATTTTGCCCGTTTAACTATTGCTAATTATTATATTTGTGTAAAGTAAAGTTTATTTTGAGTACGTGTGTTTATTTGTGGCTCCTCATTTTTGACGTACTCTTGGCAAGACTTTAATTAAGCATCCCTTCGGCTAATTTATTCAACCTGTATTATGCACTCTCAGAATTCAATAATCACAAACCTCCCCCCAGTAACAAGTGGGACTTTTATAGTGAGAATCCTGGCTACGGCACAACACGTCTCTAACCAGCTTTCGCACGTTCAGTAGGAATTAAAGCCTACCTATATATATATATATATATATATATATATATATATATATATATATATATATATATATATATATATATATATATATATATATATGATATTACGATTGAGTCATAGGGTCAATACCACCGACTTAAACAAAAGCGGTGTGTCCAGATCAAGGACTAGAATAATTATTGGACCAGACTATGAGCAATTCTACGACATATATAAAAGTAGTGTCAGCTTTAAGGGTTTAAATTTTGGAGTAAGCGAACTCATATAGCCTAAAACTTGCCAACGTCCAAGGAAGCCCAAATAAACTAACGTAAATTTTAATAATTAGAGTCTATTCCCAGAAGGAATATAAGTAATAACGATTAATAACCCTTTCCAGATAGCAAAAACAAAGCTAGGAAAATATTCATTATTTTGGAGGTTAATTATTGGATTGTATTGGTTAGGAAAAATCGCAGCTTCTAATTCTCTTACCAGGTGCGTAAGTTCTTTCGTGAGTCACCAGTTGCGTCAGCAAGAGCAGCAATGGCTTCACAATCGTTCGAAGTTTTCGTCAAGCAAGGACAAGCTCTCGGTCTCACAGGACAGGAACTAAAAGAATTCGTCCAAAGCGAACAGCGAGAGGAAAGAGCACGTGAAATGGAAGTAAGAAAAGAAGCGTTAGAATTGGAAGAAAGGAGAAGAAAAGAAGTGTTAGAAATGGAAGAGAGAAGAAGAAAAGAAGAGTTAGAATTTGAAGAAAGAGAAAGGATTCGAAAACATGAAAGATAATTAAGCAGATACCAAGTTGAAGTCAGTTCTGTTGGATCCCGTGATCATCAACTCCAGGCCCCCGCTATGAAACTTCCCGAATATAAAGACGAAGAAGATTTGTACTCATACTTGACACATTTTGAAAAGATCTTCGAGGTAAACGGATGGGCCCTAGAAGCCGAAGGAGTGAGTAGATTGCTCCCATTTCTCAGTCCGCGCTTAAGAGAAATTTTCATTTCGTTACCACATGAAGCCACAATAGACTATAGCACCTTGAAGGCCGAATTGCTATCCGCCTTCAACTTGAACCCTCAGTTCTACCGCGCTAAGTTTAGATCGGATAAAATCCAGCCCGGTCAAACTTACCGACATTTTGGATATATCCTAAAACTAAACCTGCAGTTCTGGTTAGAATCCTCCAAAGTCGAATCGGAGTATGAGGCCCTGATTGACTGTATGTTCAAAGACCAGCTATTGTCCACCTTTCCCAGGAGATCCGAGCATTCGTGCAAGACCGCCGAGCGTCTACCTTTCAAGAATGCCTCGAGGAAGCTGATCTCCATGCGACAAATCATCGCCTATACCCACAGGATACCCGGAAGAATAGTCCCCCGTCCCCGAAGAATAAATTTATTCAATGGAAGTCCCAACAAAGGAAACCCCCTCCATTGATAAAGACCACAGCCCCGTTCAGGCCAAAGAATAAGCCTTTTGTAGCCCACGAAGACAGAAAACCCCCAGTCTTCAATACCCCCTACAATAACCAGCACCAGAATAAGCAGGTTATATGCTACTCCTGTGATTCCCCCGGCCATTATAAGTCCTAATGTGTACAGAATTCCAGCCTACGTCCCACTCAGAGCCAACAAGTCCACCAAGTAACTGCTACCCTTTACCCGGAACAGCCGGCCGCGCTAACGTCATCCCCCTCGTCTCCATCCCCACAGGAATTTTAAGGGAACTTCCTGTTCAACAAAAGTACCTCCGGAGGACTAAATTTCGAAACCGGCTCGATCAATGGCTGTAAAGTGTCTACCCTCGTCAGAGACACCGGGTGCACATGCATTGTGGTGTCGGACAAATTGCTCCCCCTTGTCGACCCCCAACATAAGAAGTACGCAATTGTACACGACTTATTGGGTCGAGAAAATAGATTCCCGGTAATCCGCTGCCATGTACAGTGTAAATATTTCACTGGTTGGGCCGACGTAGTGGCAGCCCCCATTAAATTTTGCTCGGTACTCATTGGCCAGAGCGCACTACTCTCCCCGAGTGAAGTGACTCAAGCTGTCGTCACTCGAGTGCAAGCTAGCCGCGAGGCCGTTCCCCCAACACGCCTTTTCACCACCAGAGGCTCCTTTAGAGGTCCAAACGAGTAATGCACAATTCCTCAGAGCTCAGCAGAGCTGCCCTTTACTTCAATCCCTTTGGGAAAAGGCCTGAAAGAACGAAGAGGTGATCGTTCGAGGGAACCGACCCATAAGGTACATCATTAACGACTCCCTTCTATTTCGCACCTCACGAGATGAGTCGGACCCACCTTCCAAGGTCATGTGTATTCCGCGCACACATGTAGACCAAATCCTGCGAGTAGCACATGAAAGTCCCATGGCCGGTCATTTCGGTCATAACAAGACTTCTCAGCGAGTATTTAAATATTTTTCTTGGCCTTTGCAGCCAAAGATATTGCAGAATTCTGCAAAACGTGCGACTTGTGCCAGAAAACCACTGCAAAAGGTCGAATAGCGCTAGGTCCTCTGCAAAGAACCCCAGTCATTTCGGAGCTCTTCTCTAGAGTCGCCATCGACCTCTTTGGACCAATTCACCCCCCTTCCGCCGAAGGTCATACGCATGTACTAACATTGATAGACTGCACTACCCGATTCCCAGACGCTGTCGCTCTAAAAAGGATCGATAGTATCTCTTGCTCTGAAGCCCTTATTTCCATTTTTTCTAGAGTAGGATTGCCCAAAGAAATCTTGTCAGATAGAGACCAACAGTTTACCTCTGAGCTCATGGAACACGTGAACACCCTGCTCCAAATCAAACCTATTTTTACCACCCAATTCCACCCGAGCGCGAACTGCATGTGCGAAAAGTTCAATGCGACCTTGAAAAGCGTCCTCAAGAAGCTTTGCATGGAACAACCCCAAGAATGGCACCGATATTTGCCAGTTGCGTTATTCGCATACCACGAAATTCCCCATAGGACCATCGGATTTTTCCCATTTGAGCTCCTGTACGGGAGAAACGTGCGGGGGCCCTTCAGTATTTTGAAGGAGTTATGGACAAATTTCCGTTTGTGTCCAGAATTAAGGAACACTTATTCCTTCGTCCTCGAACTAAGAGAAAGATTAAAAAGGTGTTCTGACATAGCAGTCAGAAATTCCGAAATTAATATGGAAAAGTATCGGACATACTTTGATCTAAAGGCCAAACACAGAAAACTGAAGCCCGGAGATGAAGTTCTACTCTTACTCCCCTCGGACTCCCATAAACTTCTCTCCCAATGGAAAGGCCCCTACCCCGCTCCGAAAACCCACAGATCGGTCGATTACGTTATACAAACACCTGCAGGTGATAAGTTATATCACATAAACATGCTAAAAAAGTATCATAGACGGGCCTGTATAAACAATATAGTCGCCTTCGACGAAGAAAGGGCAATTGACGCCGTCCACCCAAACAACCCCCTAAATATTGTTAATTCGATTTGCGTAGAGTCAAGCGAAGATTGTCCCCTCCCTGTCCTCCCGTCCAAGCTGCCCCCCATAAAAGAACCTTTCCCCGAGTTGGATGTAAACTCCGACCTCACCCCTGCCCAAAGGAACCAAATGATGGCGCTTTTGGAAGAATTTAGTGACGTCATTTCCGAGTCCCCAGGATGCTCGACTCAGTTCGAACATGATATCGCCGTCACTACGCTCGAGCCTGTGCGATGTAAGCCCTATCCCGTACCAGTGCACCTAAGAGACGCTTTCAATGAGGAAGTCGACAATCTTTTGCAATTAGGGATTATCGAGCCATCTACGTCCGACTACTGTTCCCCAATAGTCATGATCCGCAAGCCAAACCAGTCCTTTAGGATGTGCGTCGATTTTCGGAAGTTAAACACCGTCACCGTGTTCGACGCAGAGCCTCTCCCCCTAATCGACCAAAATTTACATCTCTTCGAAGGAGCCGCCTATTATCAGATCCTCCTAAAGGCATCAGCGAGGAAACTAACATCCTTTCCTACAGACAAAGGTTTAATGGAATTCCCTCGTCTTCCTTTCGGCCTAGTCACTGCCTGCAGTAGCTACAACCGCATAATGCGCTGTGTAATAGACGGTTTAAAAAACGTTTCTTTTTATTTTGATAACGTGTATGTGGCTACACGTTCATGGAACGACCATATCTTGTCCCTCCGCCCGCTTTTAGAACGCTTAAAGCATCATGGCTTAACTATTAAACCCTCAAAATTCCATTTTTCTTATAAATCCATAGAATACCTTGGCTTTAAAATAGGCGAAAGTCATCTGGCTCCACAGAAAGAGAAGGTAAAGGCTATTGTAAATATGCCCCTACCGCGCACCAAGAATCAATTACGGTCATTCCTCGGTGCTGCTTCATTTTACCGCCACTTCGTACCCCAATTCGCTTCTGTAGCAGCTCCCCTAAACGATCTGCTAAAAAAGAAACTCCCGGACCCCCTCCAGTGAAACCCCGACGCCGAAGCGCACTTTGAAAAACTCAAAGAGAAGCTAGTCTCCGCCCCAATCTTAAAATTGCCGAACCCACACAAGAAATTTGGCGTAAGGACAGATGTATTCCCAACTGGGTATTGGCTGCGTATTACTCCAATAAGACGAGGACCAAGAACCCGCTCCTATAAGCTATGCGAGTCGCCGACTGACGGCTCGCGAAAGAGCATACGCTACGGTAGAATTAGAAGCTCTAGCGATTGTTTTTGGGATTACAAAATTTAGGATGTATCTGGTAGGTCGTCCATTCCTCATAGAGACTGATCATAGACCGTTAGCCTACTTAAAAATTTGTAAAACCGAAACGGCAGGCTAATGCACTGGTCATTATTGCTAGCGGAGTACCGTTATGAAATCAGGTATCTAAAAGAGTCTGACAATGTACTCGCAGACAGCCTTTCGAGAAACCCAATTTCAGATAGCGATTAATCGTCAATTATTTATTTTTTTGTGTGTATCTCTTTGTATTAATAATTATTTCTTGCCTGTACTCCGTATGTGTTTTGTTTTGTTTTGTATATGTAAATTATAGAAACTGACGTAGCAGTAGTATTTTGTAGCCATTAGATACTAAGGTAAATTCCTAACGGTTTTGATAAAATTACCGATCAATTGTTCGAGTCGAGGAAGATAATGAGAAATTCCCCCAGTGAAGTTAATTTTCACATTATTCCTTATTTCATGGCAGAATAATGTTCCTCGAAATAGGTAGGCGTGTGAGGGTATGGAACGTACATGCTCACATGCCGCCAGACAATCGTGGGAACGAAAGAAATGTGTCGTTTGAGTTGACCTTCGTCTCCTCTCTCTCTCCCCCCACCCTTTCCCCAACTGGCGACAGGAAGTCGGACGAAAGAACGCCTATCTCACAAAGAAGCTTAAATCTTATTTGCTTTCTTTATGATACCAAGGAGATTATCCAGAAGGCACTGCGATAAACGAATTGTCATGAAAGGGATCTCTTTCTCGATTTTCCACAATCCGCGATATAAATAACATCGCCGTTTACCCCTCTACAGCAGTGTTCCAAATCTACTCGCGTAATCCTCACGTTGAACGAGAGTCGTTGCCGTAACGTATCGACTACCAACGCGCCGTCGAGTCAACTTGGTCGCTGTCTCAAAGTGTTCCTGGAAGTAAATCCCGCCCCGCAGAGTCTATGACTAGAAGAGTACGCTCTGTTGCTCAACGTAACTTGAGTAAGAAAAGGAAAATCCAAATAGTTACTGGAAGTTACTATTTTTTAGTGTCACATCCATTTAGGAGTGAACTAACCGGAACTGCAGCCAGCAGCCCCCTGACGTACCCTTGGCAAGACTTTATTTAAGAATCCCTTCAGCTAATTTATTCAACCTGTATTATGCACTCTTAGAATTCAACAATCACAAACCTTCCCCCAGTAACAAGTGAGACTTTTATAGTGAGAATCCTGGCTACGGCACAACACGTCTCAAACCAGCTTTCGCACGTTCAGTAGGAATTAAAGCCTACCTATATATATATATATATATATATATATATATATATATATATATATATAAATATATATATATATATATATATATATATATATAAATATATATATATATATATATATATATATATAAATATATATATATATATATATATATATATAATATATATATATATATATATATATATATATATATATATATATATATATATATATATATATATAAATATATATAAATATATATATATATATATAAATATATATATATATATATATAAATATATATATATATATAAATATATATATATATATATATATATATATATATATATATATATATATATATATATATATATATATATATATATATATATATATATATATATATATTTATATATATATATTTATATATATATATTTATATATATATATTTATATATATATATTTATATATATATATTTATATATATATATTTATATATATATATTTATATATATATATATATATATATATATATATATATATATATATATATATATATATATATATATATATATACATACATATGCAGATCTTGTGCTGAAAGAATGTGTTTCCTGCGAATAAGTTTTTTTTCAATACAGGTCCCTACCCCGCTGCTCTCTCCATTTTCATTCTCTCCATGTGGCGGGCCTACCCCAGACGCCGGAGCGAGCTTCCTTTTTGTTGCCTATTTCTTTCTTTTTTGTTGTTGTTTTGTTTAGCCTTTGTACTTTTTATCGTTGTTATTTACATATTGTTATCTGTTTTTCTTTAATATAGCCTTGATGTGGGCTCTTGTGTGTATGGCGACTTCTACCTTAGTAAGCAGTCGCCAGATGGGCTCCTCAAACTAAAAAAAAACCCCTCTCCAGTTGTAACAAAAGCTCTAGTTTTCACCTTTCAAACTCTGTCACCTATTCGTCCATTCATATCACCTGCAACAATCAACCGATGTCTAATTCCATCCCAAACTCTTCACAAGTCGTCACAGACCCTTTCTTTCTGAGCTTCACTTCTACCATTACAGGGTCTATACACTGCAACTACGCACATTATCTCCCTTGCAAATCACTGTTTCACCCATATAATTCTCGAGCGCACACATTTATGCCCGAACAACACCGTGCCACTCATCACTCCAAAGTACAACCGCACCCTCTTCATTCCTACCCTTGTGATCTACGCCTGATCGCAGTCCATCCCACACAAACCCTTCATTCCCTTTCATGTGTGTCTCACATAGAGCAAGCATCTGCATCTCCATATTTTAAAGACACCGACTACCACTCCCTTCGTTCTTCCATCACATATACTTCTCACATTCCATATACCCATTCCACAGCTCCACTCATCACCCTCATTGCGCTTCTAGGGTGAAGATTTCGGGGGCCCGTCTCCCCAGGTAACTGGTCCCATATTCAGGTTTAGCCGTCTTTAAAGACACACTTGATGACGGGCCTCACGAGCTCGAATTTTAGAAGTACGAACCGTAGTCCTCCTTTTCGGAGAACAATAGGACCTCTAGCGCAACTATCAATGCCCTTCATTACGGTTATATGCAGGTTTAAGTGTGGCGCTCTCTCCAGCTACTGAGCTCTACATGTAGTCCCCTCCCTAATCAGTCTATCTTCCCTCGGTATATTTTCACCCCTAACCTCATTCCTTTCCTTCAAATCTAATTAAAATGTTTTGGGATTATTCAACTTTATCGGAATTGAAGGAGAAATGATTCTATAAACGCTAATTTGAGTGGTTAAATGTATAAATCTCTAAAAATTGGATTAAGAGGCTATGATGATACCAGGCAGGAAAAAACATCGGGTAAATAAGTCATTTTTATGCCCCCAAATAGCTAGTGTGTGACTGTTCAGTTAAATTTATCCAACGCCTTTGAGGAAATGTGTGCCAATACTGCTGCAATTTGAGCAACTCTCTCTCCCATCAAAAACAGTCGAGTCGACCTTCGTGTGATCTTTCTAAAGGCTTTTTTTCATGGTTATTCATTCATAACTTTCACTATTTTCTTCATTCTGGTTGTAAAATTTGTTAATCTTCTAGGAATTCACTATTATTATCTTGTACTTTTGGTTGTCAACATAGAATTTCTGCTTGCTTGCATGCTTCACTAAAAAAGAGATGTGAGTATATTTAGAAGCCCATATTTAACTCAACAGAATTGATACTGCGTAAACTTCCTGTGCTCCACTTCCAATTATATGTACATGCTTAAATTTTAAATAAATCAAGAAAACAGTAATTGGCAACTTAGGCTTTCTCTAGTCATTGCAAGAAAGGAAAAATGCAGACTGAAAAAGGAGATAAGTAACATTTAAAAAGTACATTGTGATCAAACAATTACACCTACCTGCATATTTTTTTGTCCTCTTCACAGAACCTCTTCTCAAGTTCACATAATTTCGTATAAGTTTGGCAACTCTTAGCCATTCAAAATCCTGGTGTTTCGGTCCAATTATTTTACTTAATTCAGCCACACGTACAACATTACAGCCACTTCTAAAAGCCACTCAGCCATCTCTTTCTCTCTCTCCAGCCAGTAAGCTGAGAACGAGCTCAGCGTAAGGGTAGTGTGTGTTTAGTGATGATTCCAAGTTTTGCATGAAATTTGACACGAGGATATTTTTCTAAAAGGCAGTTTTGCGTAACATTTTTGCCTTGATTTATTTGAAAGCTTTGGGCGTCTTTCTACTGTCAGGTAGGCCATTGTTGTTCTTTGATATGTACTTTTTTTAATAAAGTACACTGATTACGTATGGATTAAACATACAAATTTATTTTGCAATTTCAGTAGGATATTTTCATCCTCATCGTTGAAAATGCAGGCTAGTATGGCAGCGTGGCATGCGACTGAGTATACTTCCTCTAAGAAAGTAGGCTTTTGAAAGTACTCGATGATGTTTGTATCTGCAATTCGGAAGTTGCATTATTCGAAAGGTCGCCCTTAGATTATATTGTGTACATTTGTTAGTTATGTAACATTGCTAGAATTTATTGGCTATGTGTGTCTCTTGAAGCACCAAATACCGTGTGTGTTCTTCCTGAGTAGGAAAGGAGGGAAAATACAGACCGCAAAAAATTGGAAAGCCTCAGTAGTGTAACAATGTAACAAAACAAAGGATTATTTAATCTAAAAACAAACAAACGAATATATATATATATATATATATATATATATATATATATATATATATATATATATATATATATATATATATTGATGAAGTAGGTAAGGGACTGAAAAAATGTGTGGAAGGTTGATGGCCAAAGTGTTTGCGACCGGGAATGTGCGCAACTCTCCTGAGCCTGTCACTGATTTCGTAATGAAGATAGGCCACTTGGGGGGGGGGGTAAGTAGGTTTCTGGAGATCTTAGTTGCTACCAGTAAGCACGTAATTACGGACAAGCTCGAAAAGTGCTAACCAGACCGACCATCTTTGTGTTCCTGTCTGAGAAATTGCGACAACCAGGAATTTTCTTTCTTGATGTTTGCTAGTTGAGGAGAGTTGCGTGACTTCGATTCCCGAGTTATCCATCTGAGCTATGTGATGCGCGATATTTCAACCCCCCCTAACTATACCACTTTAAATATAAACACACCTCCCCATAACTTAGTTTAATGCCCTTGTTGGTTTCGCTTTTTTGGAATTTGCACAATACACCAGCTCCTATGTTTAGTGCCCCCTCCCCGCCTCAAATTGATTGTCTGGTGGCTTCAAAGATGGCAAAAACTCGAAATTTCGGTGCTGATTGTATCTTCGGGCTCGTGTAACCATGGCACCCAATCAATCATCTTATGAGATTCTTTCATTCATAACCGATAATTACTCGATTTATAAGTGCTATTTTATTATATATAAACCGCGTAATCTGTATAGTTTAATCTTGAATAAAGTTATCATTCATCAGACTGATTAATTTGACTATTTTTGGCCTGTAAGGAACATGAGGTTTGCGTTTTTCTTCCTATCGTGAGTAGGCTTGGTTTATTTGGTGTTTTGGCTTTAATATCTGGTGCGAGCTCACGTTTTGTATGTAATTCGTAAAAGGGACGCTTTAAAAAAAACCCTTTGCCGATACGGGCGAAAGGACTAGATGAAAGAGTGGTAATGCCGATGTTCAAAAGGGCATGATAACGCAGCTGGTCAAGGAAGTGAAGTTAGTAAAAATTTGCAAGTTTTGAATGCCTCACCCTAGCTTTCAGCATTTAGGATTGATAAAATTTGTGTATTGATTTTTTGTTTCACATTTCATCGTGTTGTCACATTTTTCTACTTCAAATTTGATTCTGAGGCAACATGTCCCTGAGACTTAAGTCCAGTGCTTATTTATGAATCTTCTACCAGTCAACCTGTCTTCTTTTAGGAGGGGAGTTCTACTTCCTTCGGTTACCTACATATATCTACTAAACTAATATCCTCAAGGCTATTTATTGGAGCTTTGTGCTTTGCATACATTTTTACTTCCCCCAAATCACCACTTTATCATCCCTTTCTAAAGGCTACTGCTATTATTTTCCTGTTGCTTTTCGCCTTTTCTTTTTATTAAATTGTATTAATAAATAATCGTTTAATCACTTTTATTGCGCGAAATTTCGTCTCGAAATTCCAAATGGATTTGCCGACGTTTACGAATAAATCGATGGAATCTCTGCACTTGAAATATCGGAAAACTTTTTTTGTAACTTTTGGAAAATCCAGTTACGTGGTGTGGGTGACCAATCCGATTAATTAAATTCTCTTTCCTGCCATCCGCTCTTTTCGTCTTATTTCAAGGCCATGATCCGTAGCCTGAAAGATACTTGCGGCCAGTCATCGGAGACTAAGGTCAAAGTGCCAAAGCTGGATTAAATTATTTCTACTTGAAAGGATTGACAAAGGTGGGGAACTAAGGACAGATTTGTAAATTAAAAAAAAATAACATTCTTTCGTTGACTGGCCTACTTGTTTTTTTTTCTTCATTCTTTCTCCCCTGAGTGAACATCACTTGGTGGTTACACCAGTTGAGTCTAAAAGTTCAACAGAAAATTTTCTCATTTAAATCTGGCGTCTCGCCCAACTTTGTCACCGAATCATTTTAAACGACCGCCACAAAATCGCCCCAACGTATTCGATTTTGCCACATTATTCACCTTTGTAATTTAGTACAAACTTGGCGAATGAAAATCTCGCTCTTTTGCACCTGTCTAGTTAAGTTGCTGGGCCTACTTAGTCGCTCGCACCTACAATTATTCGGTCATTTTGCTTTTTTACACCTTTTCAAACTATTCTTATTTGGTTCATAAATAGTGGTAGTGTAAACACATGCTAGACGTTTACTTTCATTTGATCACCGAAATACAACCCACTTTGGTCTCTCGTTGGGCCTATCTGACTAGTTAAAGGGAGGTGGAATACACAAAGCGCTTTCCCTGGCCTATTGGATAGGGCGTTTGATTTCCAAGTCTGGATAGAGGGGTCGATACACGGCCAGAGTGAACACAAAGATGTACGCGTGCAGCCCCATCCACTGACCCCACCATTCACATGCTCAATCACTACACCGCGTCTCTTTCTCATGTCAGCAGTGCACACGGGTGCGGTGGGGGGTTCTATACACACACTCCTGACGCTGGACGAATGACTCTCACCCCCTTGAGCCAGGGAGGGTTCGCTGGCAAAACACATTTTTACCGTTCTTCCAGCACCTTTCATCCCAACGAAGATTGGCCCCTGGTACCCACGGGCTTTCCAGCGATTGTCACTTTGATCTTTATGTAAATTTCACTATCTGGTCGGAGGATCTCGTCCACGATTGAAAAGGGACGAATGGTGCGCGCACACACACACACACACACATATATATATATATATATATATATATATATATATATATATATATATATATATATATATATATATATATATATATATCATCTGGCCCCTGCCTTAAAATGAAAAGGAGCTTTAGCTGATCCATTGTTCTTTATAATTAAATTAATATCCGGTGCATTGAGTGAGGGTCAAGACCGATCGGGTGGTGTATAAAGTTTTCTCTTGATTGGATTTCAATTCAATTTCCCTCTCGAAATTAATTGGAGCCAAATGCTACGAACAAACCGTGATTAAATTAATGGCTCATACTCTCGTCACCCCTGCAGGGTTGTTAGGCTTTCTATATATCCACTTTTCCCCTCATTCTTTCCCCTTTTTATGCTATTCTTACTACTGTACGAGTTTTCTATATTATCTCCCGTTTCTTGGTTGAATGCTTTGAGTCTTGATTTTAGGACGAAATCAGCAATAGCTTTTGCCTTTGGGTACGAGTTCTATATATGTCTGGTACTATTTATCAGACTAAACGCACAACACCTGCCACTAAACAAAACCTCCATCCTTCTATAACTCACACTAGACATCCATATTACATTCAAAACCAACACAAACAAGACCACAAAGAAAATCAACGCCCTCAAAGCACTAACAAACATTACATTTGGACAACCACCTAACTTTTGTACCTTACTGCAGCCAAATCTCGCGCGAGCAAACTCCAAACCACACAGAACAATGAGCTCAGAACAATCGCAGGATGCACATTTACACGCCTAAACGAAAATACTCCCAATCAAAATACACCTAGACATGATTGGACCCCAACACTTCAGCAGAGCATTGACCCGTCCCCATCCTAACCACCACCACGACAGCAAAGATCCCACCAGCCAGACCCCCACCACACTACTTTCAACACTTCTACCATAACATTCCTCCCCCACCACCAAATCTTAACTCAATCAAACACATCCACAATACCTTCACCCAAAGACACTTGAACATTACCACCACATTACATCCTATATGAGCCTCCCCCCCCGAGAAATCATTACCTAGATACATGTTCAACTCGGGTCTGGCCACTCTGCTATTGCTATACTCCCAACAATACAAACCCTAAATAAACCTTGCCCGACACCAAACGTGCACCAGTGCAACCAAAACCCAGAGAAAATCGAAACCTACTCATACATTACCTAAACCTCACACAAGCACTCACTGCACCACAACATAACATCTTCTCTAGGGGATCCGTAGACCTACCTTTGTAGCGGTAGGCCCAAGTAGGCAGTCGCCAAATGAGTTCTTAAAATAATACTAAAAAAAAAATGTAGCCTTAGGTATCTTCTGGACGCATTCCCATATATGCAGTCTATAGGAGAAAATTGGGAACTAGGTAGTGTTTAGGATCTGTATCATGATGCATGGTTGATTGGTTCAGATCATAGTCCTAATAGCTTTTTATCATCTGGGTAATTGTGTTAACTGTGAAAGGTGTGACTGATGTGGATTGTTGAAATGTTTACGAACGTAGGTCTTAGGCAAAAACAAAACTTCGCACGACCGCGCCGTACTGATAAGTTTTCGGATGGTCGTAAAGTTCAGTATGGTCTCGACAAAGTTTAGGGGTTAAGTAAAACGTTATTTTTGTACATGATATTTAAATTATTCCTGCTCCTCCCAGAGGGGCGGAGTAAAAAAAAAAAAAAATCCTGTTAACGGCACTCGCAACTTAAAAATTCCGGCGTGGTCGGCGGCCTGTTCACCCTTAACTTTTACGATACAAGGGACACTTGTCAAAATTTTAAAATAAGATAAATTACAATAAGGCCATAGCTCCGAGCAAATTTGGAAAAAAGGTGCTCTTAAAGTGGTTAAGTTGGATGAGGGAATATGCTTGCAAGTTATATAGACCGAATCCTAAGTTTAGATCAGGTAGATCATGTTTGACTAATTTACCAGACTTTCTGGAGTTCGTAACAAATCAAGTAGATAAGGGAGAGAATGTAGATGTAATTTACTTGGATTTTAGTAAAGCATTTGATAAGGTACCACATAGGAGACTAGTTCATAAATTAAAAATGATTGGGATATGTGGGGGTGTTTCAAATTGGATAGCTGAGTGGCTGAAAGACAGGATGCAAAGGGTAGTGCTAAATGGTGTAAAGTCAGGGTGGAGGGATGTTATCAGTGGGGTTCCTCAGGAATCAGTTCTCGGTCCATTATTATTTCTCATCTATATAAACGATCTTGGGGAGGCAGTTAATAATAAAGTGTCAATTTTTGCGGATGATACCAAATTAGCAGCTGTAGTTAAAGATATTGATGATAATTTTAAAGTGCAGGGGAATTTAAATAAATTGACTTTCAACCTTGATAAGTGCAAAGTTATTAACATGGGAAAAGATAATAGAGAATTTAACTATGAAATGGATGGGCATTGGCTGAGCTCAGTAGAGGATGAGAAAGATCTAGGAGTAGTAATAGATAAATCATTAAGGTTTTCTAAGCAGTGTATTGAAGCAAGAAATAGGGCAAATAGAGTGCTGGGTTTTATTAAGAGAAATGTCAGTTACAAAAGTAAGGAGGTTATTCTTAAACTCTATAACTCTTATGTTAGGCCACATCTAGAGTACTGTATACAGGCATGGTCCCCACATTTTAGACACGATATTAACCTTCTCGAGTCAGTTTAACGGAGGGCAACAAAGATTATTCCTTCCTTGAGGCACCTTGAATATATAGATAGACTGAGGGTATTAAATATGTTCTCGTTCGAAAGGAGGTGTGTGAGAGGGGATATGATTGAGCTCTTTAAAAAAAATTCTGGGATAGATAAATTGGATGTTAGCAAGTTTTTTGAGTTAGATGATGGAAATCGGACTAGAGGTCACCACTTGAAAATTAAAAAGCAAGGGTGTAGGTTGGATTTAAGAAAAAAAAATCACCAATAGAGTGGTAGACTTCTGGAACAAATTGCCGCGGAGGGTAGTAGGTAGCCCAAATTTAAATGTATTTAAGAGTAGGTTGGATGAGTTTATGGGGAAGGAAGGTTGTGATGGTTCCTAAGTTTTGTATATATTAATATTGTTTGTATATATCTATAGCTGCATGATTTAGTTCTTGACAAGCCTTGATTGGCGATACCCTTGTTTCTGGACGCAATCCTCTGGATGTAGTTTTCTTGGGAGTTTGGGTGCCTTAAAAAAGAGGCCGTTTGACTCGGATGACCTATGATGGGCCCTTCTGGCTTTTGTCATGTGTTATATTATATTGTGGGGGACTTTGATTTTGTCTTTCCCTGGCGATGGTGCTTTTTGTGGGTGGGGTTTGACGGATGCGGATGACCTTTGATAGGCCCTTGTGGCTTTTGTCATCCGTGAAATTATGTTATGTTCAAGGTAACCACATAAATGTACATATACCACTTTCTTCAGTAACGCTGTCCAAACATTCTCCGACTTTTTGAAATTAGGCAACTATTAATTATGGTTATTTCTGTTTTGATCTATTTTTTAAATTGTCACGTTTGCCCGCAGAACTAATTTACAACATCTAGGCCCAATCAACAATAAAAATCACAATATATAAGATCGGGGGAGGGGGGGCTTTTGTTCAATTTCTCTTCTCAAGGCTTCTTTCGAGTATTTACAGTATTATTGCCTCCTATTTGCCGTCTTCACCCTAAGTCCATTTCCTTACACCCCCCTTTCCCTGTCTTTAAGGAGGTGGCGGTACCAATTAAGAAATAAATGTCCTTTGTTTCAGTAGTGGAATGTGTACAGAAGAGGAGTACAAATGGGCTATTCTCTCCCACTTCACGGTGGTTGGAGATGACAACACACCATCTTATGTACACATTTGGCGATGAAAGTTGCTTGATTTCGCCCCGTGTGGAGTTGTGGACATTCTGGAATGTGCGAAAGTAATTTTCTGATCGCTTTGATGAAGTATTTTATGGTAGCTTAAATTGTTTGAGGTGGCGCTGTATCTCCAGAGGGGATGGGAGCTTGACCGACGACTGTCATTTGAATTAAGGAGGCAAAAATCGTTACACGAGATGTAGACGTTAAAAACGTCCCGGAAGAGATTGACTTAATGCAATGCAGCAGTTTGAAAGTCCAGCGAGGTGTGGTGGTGAGGGGCAGGCAGGTGGATGGTGGAGCTCCTCAAATTACACAACTGACGGAGACGACGCCCCTCGTCTCGTTTGCTTCAAGCTTGCTTTTATTCTGACTCCCATCACCCCCCCCCCACCCGCCTGTACATTCTCTGAATTCCACTCTTGGATTATTTGTCCTCGGTCGTAGGTCTCGGGACGCGTTTTTCAGGCCTACCTGGACCCAATCTCTGTGTGAGAAGGTGAGTAACAGTAATCCAGCTCTTTCAGGAGTACAAAGTACTCATTTTAGCTGCTTGGAATTATACATTCCCCGCATTTTCACTTTGTTGGGGATAGCATGGGCAACCGTGCTGCAGCTAACATCTGGAGGATTGCGTGCGCTCTCGACTCGAACGCCCTCAAGCAGGGTTGGCAAATAAAAAGAAAACCAGCCCTAAAACCCTGGGTTTTATTCCCGTTTTTTTGGGGGGGAAGGGGCTTTTTCAAGTGAAATTTGCAAAAAAAAAACCCGGGTTTTGTTTTTGTTTTCAAAATTACACATTTTTTTCAAGAAATGAATGCTACTTATCATTATTTTATTCAAAATTCATATTTATGTTTATAATTTCAACAAATATGTATCAAATTAAGGTTATTTCTCTGATACTGACTCAAAATAATTCCTCTCTCCTTCTACAGGTTATGGCTATCATGGGTACCCACAATTCTCGATCAGTGGTGATCTGTTCTTACCTTAATATTATTTTTGAACTAATTAATTATTAATATTATAAAAGTAGAGATATCTATTCTTTTTCTACGTTATTCTAATGCTTGTAGTGTTTGTTTTTAGAAAAAACACGTTTTGGGGGGACTTTTTCCCCCCATTTTTGGCCAACCCTGCCCTCAAGCGGCTCTGCTATTTTACATCTTCCACACATTTTCAATTCCTCCAACGCCGCCTCTTTCTCTGTTAGTTTTAAGTAATAGAACACTTTATGGTGGAGATGCCTCAGTTGGTTTTTGTTTTTTAATGTGTGATTGCAAAAGTGAGTTTTTCCTAGTTTCTACGCAAGGAAACAAGTTTTTGTTTGACACAATAGTTCGATCCAGGCTCGTTTGAATAATCCCAATGTATTTTGACTATTTCTATAGTGATCACATAGCGACTAAAAAAACCCATTGAAATATTGATTTCCAATTTGGGCCCTCATGGGACTTTTTACGTGGGTACTTTTGATTGGTTTCAATATTTACTAATGCATTATCATCCTTAAGTTTTTTTACTAGTAACATTCTCTCTATTTACTTTCTTCATTCATCTATCTGCCTCTTGTCTCATTCTCTCTCCAATAGGTGAAATGGACCTCGTTGATTATATTAATTTCCTCTTGTCGGTTAAAAAATTAGAATTTGGGAAAGGAAGTGACAATGCCCTCATAAAAATGCTTGGCGATCATAAGCGCCCAGTGATGTGCAAAAGATTGCTATGCTCCCTGCATTATTTGTCCTAAAATCTATGGAAGAACGTGGTTTAATGATGCAAGGATAAACTTGACAAGTAAATCAGGGTGAATTTGATCAGTAGAGAAGTAGAAATTGAGATAGTATGGGAAAGGGGAATCTTGGTTTCATAGGAAAATCAGATTGAGCAATTTTGCCTTTGATTGGCCATTTATGTTAAGGGGGGGGGGGTCAGATTTGTGTATATTTTCAATATGTGAATATCTAGGTTTGAAACAAGCGTGTATAGATTGTTAGAAAATTCGCCAAAGAAGAAGCTAAAAAATGGATTTCTCTCCTATGGCTAAGAACGGTAGGATAATTTATTTTATGTGCAAGAAAGAACAGACTGAAACTGGCTTTGAGAGCCGCCACTATTGATTGCGGGATACAATAGTCGACTGTCGTTTCCATTCGATGCTTCAAAATGGACAAAATACCATAAAACCTAATGAGAAGCCCCTCCAAAAACGTAATTGGCTGAAACTAAATTGCGGAGACAATGACAGTTTATGTGACAGATGGTTTTAGTTCCTCCTTAAAGTCACCCGATTCTGTATCAAATTCTTCATCTGTCGCAGCCTACTCTTTTCAGACACATGAATGGAGTTTATTTTCCTCAGTCTCTTATAAAATCAATGAAGAGAGAACTATGGTCTAGCCGTATGGCGACAATATGCTGTTATTTGAGTTGCACAGAGCCACGCATCCACTTTAATAAAATCCAATTATATTATTCTTTTCGCAGCTTCGACCTCCCCAAAATCACTAAAAGCATTTCGCCAGAAACCATTTAGCACCGTAAAGGTGTAGCGAAGTTATAATGGAAAATTACTAGGTGCCTTGCATGAGCGGGGTGGGAATCAAAGGTATTCCTTTATTTTGGGGATTTAGACATCCAAAAAGGTCTCTGCGAAGACCCGAACGATTAATTATTCTATTTATTTTTATACAGTCATATATTATTTTATCTTATTTTATACTGGTATATTATTATATTTTATTATTATACTCGTATAGGCCTAGCTATACGGTACCGGTATTATATACTCTTCAAAAAAAAAAAACTTTGGGTAGTCAAAGGGTTAAGAGACCTGGCGGAGACATCTACAGATTAAAGTAGTCTACGCAGCTATTTCTTGCGTGACCTCATGCGATCGATTTGAGAAGGATGTTGTTGGCGTATGAGGGAGAATTGTGCCGTACCCCTTCTCCTTATAGTCTGCCAGGTATAGTAACGTATAAAATGATCCTTGTAAGACGTGAAGAAAAGAGTTGAAAGATGTGGCTCTCTACTCTTTTCCAGGATATCAAACGTTATTGTGGGTTGCTCAGAATTTAGAGGTATCGAATGGAGAGAGTCTAAGGATATAACAGCCTGACAGTGATTAAATTATGCACATTTAGCTATCTGAATATGTAAGTTGGTTATTTACCATAGAAATATAAAATGAAGTGCATATTTTCAGACTAGAACTTCATTTAGGCTGGTTATTTCGAATTATCCATCGGGCGCGGGTTTGAGTAACCCTGGTATAAGGACAAAGTTTTTTCTGGCCTCCAGGGAATAACGACCAATAGTCACCGCTCCCACACTATGGGTGGAAATGACAACCTATGTTGCACTAGTTTATTTTCTTTGCTCTAGTTGAATAGTTATTGTGAGACAGGACGTGTCTCTGGTTTTGTTGTACAGGGTGGTCCGAAAGTCTTGTTACCCCCTGTAAATATTGTATTAATTTTCCATTTCTTATGACACGAGATCCTACAGTTTGGAGTAGAGTGTATGGACACATGATCGTCTGCATTCTGGTAAGAGCATGGAGGATGTACAACATGACTTCACTGCAAGATTCGGCAGACTAGCCCCTCCGAAGAGGACGATACTGCGTTGGAAACATAAACTGTTTCTAACACGATCATGTTGTACATCCTCCATGCTCTTGCCAAAATGCACATGATCATGTGCCCATACACTTGCAATCTGCCTTTACTCCAAACTGTAGGAGCTCGTGTCATCTGAAATAGAAAATTAAAACAATATTTACAGGGGGTAACGAGGTTTTCGGACCACCCTGTAGTTCATCGCTGCGTTGGTTCGAAAGTCGAGAAGTGCCTTCGTTGAGAAATGGAACCAGGTTCAAGAGAGATTGCACCTCGCCTCACCTCTCATAACCAGCATCCAACGTGTTTCTTCCTGTGGCTAATTAATCGATCTATTTATCTTCCACACATTTTTACTTTCCCTAACTTCCTCATATTTATTATGAACCCGTACCCTCGAAAAGCATTTAATGGAGATTCTCTTGTTACTTTTCGCCTTTAAAATATATATATATATATATATATATATATATATATATATATATATATATATATATATATATATATATATATATATATATATATATATATATATATATATATGTTGAGGGGTCATGGCGATCAATCGGTGGACTTGTTCCCACAAGATTTGTAGAGCGCATCTCCACTCCGAGGGTTAGGTTACGACAGGTTGCCGTGGCTCTTTAATTACCTGTCCTATTCTTTTTGTCTGTTCTCCACGTGGCTTCCTTTTAACCAATAATTCCTGCTATTTCCGGCCCTGATTTCTCCTCTTTCGCAACACATTTTTTGGATTAGTTCTGCCACGCTATAGGCGGGGGGGGGGAGTACGTAAAAAAATATTCGCTTCGCCAGTAAAACCACCTGTTTGGCGTTGGAGCATCATTAAACCATCTCTTACCTCCAGCAACTCATTCCAATGGTCTCCATTTTCCTTATCGACTACTTCAGATTCATCCTCTTTCATTTTACCTTTTATTTTTCTAAACGCCCTTCGGAAGGGGTTGTGAATGTTCATTTCCATTCCATCTCCGTTTCGCTCACTCACGGCAATCAGATTGAGTCTCCTTCCCTCCTCAACCAATTTATGGTTGATTAAATTTGTTTGAACAATAAGAGTCATTTTCATAGGGTGCGCTCGTAATTTTGAGAACACAACTTGAGAGAGCCACAAATGATCCAATCTTTAGCATAGCTCTTTCAACCCAAACATGGCAGTTTCTAATTTGAGAGAGAGGAAATTAATGGCAGACCGCCTTCGTTGCCCTTAACCACTAACCACGATGATTCGGAGATTGCCATCTTGTTGAACGTGGCCAGGTCCTTCGTGTTCTTTGCTCGAAAGAGCTGCTGGTTCTGGGGTGGACGAGTCATCCGTAGCCAAAAGAGAAAAATCATGAGTGTTCAGACGTCATGATGGATGAGTTCGTCCAGCAGCCCTCTGATTTTCATGAACGTTGGGGGCACATTGCTAAGCCCTGGATCGAAGGGGGGAGGGGGGGTATGACTTTGTTGACTAAATCCAGTGTCTTATGTCGACTATTGAGGCGCTGTAGCGCTAAACACGATGGTCGAAGATATATGTTTGGAACACACACGAATCCCCTTTCTTCCTGAAAGGAAGCAAAGTGCGATATTCATTACACTTTTAACCAGGCTTATAAGCATGATAATGTATGATGCAAAATAAATGTAAGATGTATAAGCTTTCCCCACAAAGTCCTTAATTTTCTCACTCTAATTCTTTGTCTCGTGATGAATTACGCGAATTGTGCTAAATAGACCATAAGGGCGGGTAATAGCGTTGATGCTCACCGAACGTGGCTCTATTGCATGAATTTCTTTTTCCCATCTCATTAAATGTAATGGTGGAAATGTTCCGATTACCTCCTTTTTGTGCAAAGTTCATTGTATCCATATTTTGAGTCTGGATCGGTGATGAATCTTTGTTCATTGCAAAACGTATTGCTCCACCTTTATTCCCACGAAACATTAAGAAACTACCTTTTTTATGGTGAAGTTTTGGCTTGCGTTGGAGCGTCCCTGACTGAAGCAAGCCCCGTGTCAATGAGACTCCCCGCAAAGGAGCCTACCTACATTCGTTGCGGAACAGGGTAGGGTTTAGGCTACTTCCCTCCCGCATGTCTCTAACAATACAAACCGCATCAAACGCAAATGAATGTCTTTAATATGCGCCATCTTTATTAAGCAACAATATTCTTAAATATTGAGGTAGTCTGATATATAAGTACCTAATTATTAAAATTATATATTCCTTATTTTAAGTTCGTAGAAGAACATTTGCCTTATATTCTGATCGGATTTAGCAATGCTTGTGGGAACTTCGCGTATTTTTTTTCGCCACTGTGTGTGTGTGTGTATGTTTGTGTGTGTGTGTTGCAAAACGTAATAGATCTCCACTTTCATATAACCTTCAGAAATTGTATGCTTTAAGCGAGTCGCCTTGTCTAAAATTTATGTTCCTCCCCAACACTTTTGAGAGAGGAGATAAGCGTCTTTTTTATGTGTATGCTTGGCCCACCCGGTGTAATACTGGCCTTTTTTTTCTTCATACAGGCGAATGACTGAAATGGATTTTATTATTTTTTTTCTGGAAGGCAGTAGCCATATACTGCTGGTCGTCATTTTAACAAGGGAATTACTCCCCTCAACCCGAAGGAAGGGGTTGGGGTAAAGTATGTACTCTTGCCATTTTAAGATTTCGTATTAACAAGGTTTTATTTATAGATTCCTTCAAGAACAGGAGGGAGTTTTAGATTTGACGTGGCCTCAAAGTACTTAGTTCCCTGTATTTTCCACCCATTATCACTTCCTTAACCTTTTCATCACGAAATATTTTTTTTTAAAAACATATTGGTGCCGTTCTCCTCCCATCTTGATTTTAGCTTTTTAAAATAAATATTAAATAAACTATTTACTTTTCACGAATGATAACGTCAGCATATTCGATACGTTAATTTCACAACCCTGGCGGCTGAAATTGGATGACCTTGATCAGTTCTCCTATTGTAGGTTATAATGATAGGCCATTCTTAACTGAACTTTTTTTTTCACTTTTATATCGATTTGCTTCTGCCTAAGAGTATGCCACGGTGATAGTGCCTTGTTAATTTGCAGCCTGTCTTTGGCAAGCCCTTGAATTTTATCCAAGTAATGACACGGTCATTGCGCAATCGAGAAAATAATTATGGATTCATGTGGCCTATTGGATCAGCATTTAACTGCTTTGTTGTTGGATGGGAGTTTGTGTCTGTGACTGACATTGATTTCGATGTATTTAGCTCCCATTTTCGAAAAAAATCTCCAAAGCCTACGCTTTACGCCCGAGTTTTTGTTTTTACTCATACCACCATCGTCAGTGTCTCCGAAATCTAATAGTAGACTACCGTCACTAAAAGGCAATTATTATTGGGTCTCCCTCGCTGCTTGCTCTCTTGCCAACACTCCTCGCGGCCGAAATAGCCTGTCTTTTCGCGTACCTCGCTACGTAAGCATAATCTATTCGGAGGCTTTTCTCACAGATAATAACTACTCAAACATGTGATTCACCGTCACTAGCCTACCGAACAGTCCTATCACTAGATATAATCACTTTCGAAGTGTTTCTTGTTCTCATGTGCCTCCCTAAGCATTTGTTAAAGTCATATGATTAATCGATTGCTGCGTTCGGTAGTTAATGAATTTGATGCATGAGTGAAGTATTGTTGCCTTTCTCGGTTTAGCCTTTATCTGACCAAGGCTTCATTCACTTATGAAACCTTATAATGCAGCGCTTTGATGACGAAGAAATGCGACAATCACCCTCTCTCTCGTCGCTCCATCAATGATTAGATTTAGACTTTTAAAAGTTTTCTTGTCTGCTTTTTCTTCGCTGGGGGAGGGGGGGGGGTATTCTCTTTCTGTGTTGCTCAACCATAGACATGTCTAGGAACTTACGACTCCCCTGCCCTTTTTAAGTCCCTCATCCTTTCTACCATTCACACTTATGTACGTTAAACGTGTTGTTTAGAGATGAGTAAAGTGGGTTCTAAAGAACGCAAAGTAGACCCTCCTATGATTGTCGCTAGTGAGGATATGTTTAAGATCGGATTTCTATTTCGTCATTTATTGTCTAATATTTCCATTTTTTAACCAACTTCTTTTGCAGCGTGGAAAGGA
Source organism: Ceratothoa steindachneri (assembly GCA_963969495.1). Taxonomy (NCBI): domain Eukaryota; kingdom Metazoa; phylum Arthropoda; class Malacostraca; order Isopoda; family Cymothoidae; genus Ceratothoa; species Ceratothoa steindachneri. The sequence continues at coordinate 105,069,990 of OZ018332.1, forward strand.
TTAATTCCCGACAGGTAAAAATAAACACAAGAAGGTGGTAAATGGAGATGGACAGAAGTAGTAGAAAACAATGGAAGGTAACTTAGTAATGCTAGAATCTGTTTTGAAAGAGTGTTTCAAAATTCGAATAAAATTCGCATAGAGAAAAACTTTGATATACAAACTTGTCTCCTTAAAGGGTCAATCACTCCTAAATGTCCTTGATTCCGTAAGGAAAATAGCGAGCAAGGGTCTTTTGCGACCCCCATCCTCCCCCTGAAACGGCATATACTTTTCCCCGCCGTTCGATACGACCCGGTTTATAATTTGAACCACCGTTTGATTCCTTAAAATAAGAAGCCGTATTCTCACAGTTCGGTAAAGTGCCACGGATCCGTACTATTAACTAACCTGTTGCACTTTTCAACGTAGCTGCCCCCGTCCCCTCCGCCACACACACAAACCACAGCTTTCTGAGCCGTCTTGTCAAGTGGATAGTTTACCATAATGCTCCATTGCCTGCGTGGAATTCAAGATGCTCTCTGTAACAGTGGATCTCGTGAGACCTAATTGGGTCGTATTTTATGCACTTAAAAAAAGGCCCTCCACTCTCTCCATCGTTGCACATCTTATTCACTAGGAAATTAATTCATCTCGCGAATATAATGGAAATTATAATATAGTATCTCCCAGAATATTTTCAAGGCCTATTTGTGGATGAGAATATGCCCTCCCTCCTGATCGCAGAGATTTCATTAAGTTTTAAGGTATTTTCGTGTATCATCTACCCACTTTGCCCTATTGCCCCCGCAAGGATGTGCCCCTTCCCTTGCATATTGTTACACCTAGCACTCCGAGGAGTAGCACGCCCCTCACCCTCAGTGTTCCCAGTAGTCAAACTAGATTGAAACAACCTTGGCTTTTTTTAGTCGCTTGCGACTCTACATCTCACTATGTCGGTCGGTCCCCGTTTTGCTTTTTTTTTGTTTTTGCAATAACATCGTAACTATTCGGCCATTTCTAACTGAATTTGAAACCCTTCTGTTGTTTTACCTTCTATTTCGCTTGATACAATTGCCAAAATCCCCCCCCCCTCCCTTCCCAAGGCTAGCCCGGGAATTATTTTGTTTTGGCAATAACATCCTAACTATTCGGCCGATTCTAACTAAACTTGAAACCCTTTTACATTCTCTTTGAAAAGGTATAATTACCGAGTTCCTCCCAAGGTTAGCGCGGGAATTATTATTGAAATTTTTGAATTTCTTAAGGTCATAAATCCGAATGAGTGAGAGCACGCGACTCTTTGGTCAGCAGCAGACCTTGTTTTTTTCTTGATTCCATTGTCTCCCTTTTTGTTAGTTTCTTTATAAGTCCCTTTCTCTTCTATTTTTCTTGGTCGTCGGCTAATTTTTCAAGCTAGTCGTGGATCAACTTTCGGCCCCTCATCTGGTCGGGGACAGAGGGGATGTCTCCACCCCTCGCTTTTCTTTGCTGCGATGGTTGGTGCGTATTTGTCTTTTCCCTACCTCTTTTCCCGTATGTTGTCCCTATTTTTTTATTACTATGCCCCCAAGGGAGGGTCATGCATGAAAACCATGCTGCAGCTAACTTTCTTTGTAGGTCTCTCCTTACAAACTTTCTGAAGGAGACCCCCCCACCCCCCCACCCTTTGCTTTTCGTGTCTAAATATTGAGTAAAAAGTGTTCTGGTGGGAAACAAGTTCGGTTTATGTATTTTAGGGATGCCTTCGTTGTCCTCGCAAGTGGGGGCAATTCTAGCATTGGTAAACATGTTGCAGCTGACATCTGGAGGATTGCTTGGCCTACCGGCCACACCGTCCCAGGAAAATGACGTAAACAAAATAAGACTGGAAATTGCGACCCGTTTGCCTTTCCCTTGATGCTGCGTGGGCCTACTACTGTCTTATCCCGTTGCCTCGCGGTGTGGCTGCTCCATCTTCCCTTTAAAATCCCGCAATGTAGAGTTGTGATTTTCACTCACCTCAAATGATTGCTGGAATCCATCCAGGATCAGGCATGACAAGATGCTCACATGATTAGACACAAACTTACCACCTGATCGGTCATTAACAGTTCGCGAACGACTGCAGTTTATAACAACTCTAGTTTGGGCCTCCTGTTCTTGTCCTACGAGTTTCATTCCTTTCCGTAAATGATTTGTTCGAGCCCCACAAATCGGGGAGGGGCAAAGTTCGTATTTTTTAGTCGTTCTCTTTGTATGAATTTATTCTTAGAGGTTTACAATACTCTCGGTGCCTATGCCTGAGGAATGGAGGCAGGTCCTGGAGAGTTGCTTATCCCGATCCTTACCGCCCCAAATAGTTACCTCTTTTGGCTACTTGGGCTATGTACCTTCTACACATTTGCACTTCACTTTTTTTTAACTTTTCAGAACTCAGATTGGTGATAATCTCGTTGTTCGTCCCTGTTCAAGATTTAGAGGCACCCTCCGAGCAGTTGCATAATTTGTCATTGAAAGTATTTCTACTCGTTGCTGTTCGTTCACTTTTCCTTTCATCTCTTCTCTTCTCACACTCTTTTGCCCTCCACGCAGTTGCGTGTCGTTCCCGCCGTAATGCCCGCTGGCGGATCTGCGTCTATATAAAGGGCGGCCCAAAAGTTACTTCATATTTAAAAAAAAATAATAACAAAAGAAGTTATAAAAGTGGTTACTATACAAACTGGAAGAGGAGATCTTGATGTTTTGTTATTTAAATACAATCTCCTTCAAATGTTCTCCATTATTGTTAAAACAAAGTCGGTTCTTTGCACCCTATTTTCAATATTTTCTAAAACATCCGAAGTGATTTGGTCGATTTCTTCCTTGATGTTTTCTTTCAATTCTTTAAGATTATTAGGTTTGTTTAAGTATACCTTTTATTTAAGGTATCCCTAAAGGGGAAAAATGGGGGGGGGGTAAAATCGGGTGATTGTGGTGGTCAAGAAACATCACCTAAACATGAAATTAACCAACCAGGAAAAGCTGCTTGCTCTTAGTGTTTTCATAGTTTCTCTTACTGTGTTTACGTGTTCAACAACAACCACAAACGTCAACTAGGATACGTTCCATGTCAATTAGGAATTTTTGAACATCATTACAACGCACCCTAGCAAAAGAATCGAAACTTCACCCATACAGAATTCAAATAGCTCGAGAATTAAATATTGCAGGCTGTCAAAAAAGAAGCTTTGCACGCACATTTTTGGGAACTAAGAAATGATCCGATTTTTACCTCGCGCCTATGCATCTCCGATGATTCCCATTTTCACATTACTGGATACATTAATAAACAAAATTACAGATTCTGGCGTGCTGAACGCCCCCCTCCCCTCCCATGATAATTCACGAGCTGCCTTTTCATGCACAGAAAGTCACATATAATCATTGGTCCCTACTTCTTCGAGGATGCTGACGGAAAATAGTAACAGGGAACATACAGAGAATAGATAAAAGGTTATTTATTGCCAGAATTGGAAGATTTGGATATACACAATATGTGGTTTCAACAAGATGGGGCGACACCACACACAGCGAGAGATACCATTGAAACAATAAGAGCAGTCTTCCCTGATCGGTTAATTTCACGTTTAGGTGATGTTTCTTGCCCATCATGATCAACTGATATTACCCCTCCAGATTTTTTTCTTTAGGGATAGCTTAAAGAAAAGGTATACGTAAATAAACCTAATAATCTTCAAGAATTGAAAGAGAACATCATTGAAGAAATTGACAAAATCACTTCGGATGTTTTGGAAAATGTCATTGAAAATATGGTGCAAAGAATCTGCCTGTTTTAATAATAATGGAGAACATTTGAAGGATATTGTATTTAAATGATAAAACTTAAGATATCCTCTTTCATTTTATATATCACCCACTTTTCTAACAAAAATTTATTACTTTTTAAAAATGTGAAGTAACTTTTGGGTCACCTTATTCCACATAGTTTCACTACCATCTTCGCCACTTTCTCTATTGATCGTGCAATAACTTCGCCTTATAGGAATACTTAAAAAAATATATTTCAGTAATGGATTCTTTTTACCCCATGCGAAAGTTTTAAGTTCAAAGTATTGAGTTTCTATACTTCACTTTACGTGAAGGTATAAAATGCGGTGTCCCGAGTATCCTCCGTTACGCTCAAAACCTTTTATTGGTTGGGCCTACGGAGGTACGAAGTTTGTCATTAATCTAAATTTTTTTTCAGCATTACGGTACTTTCTGTTGACTTCCTCCTTCCTACTTTATTTCCATTTGGGGCCTTCGAATGGTTCCGTTACTTCTCTATTTAATAGATCAGATTCATTTTGACAATTGAGTTCTTTCGGATTGGAGATTGAAATCCGGCCGCGTAAAGCGCTATTGTATTCTCGTTTATTAAGCTTTTGAGTCACATATTTCCATTGAGCATTTTTATTATTAATCACAAATTTCCAATGGTAAATTAGTAGTTGATTAGAACACGGTGACATATTCTATTCGTTGCACTTTTTCAGTAATTTCCCATAAAGTTGTGCGAGGTATATAGATGGGCAACCATGAGGCAGCTGACATTCGAAGGATGTGTAACGCCTCAGCTCCAAGACCTCCCGCTAGAGAATTATCTGCATTAAGTGCGAAGAAGATTCTGCATATTCTGGAGAATACCCATGGACCTACCCCCCAATGCCGCGAAGGCTTCAGGTTGCTTTCTGTCGTCTTCGAATTGGGCACACTCGCGGGACGCACCACCATTTGATGGAGCGCTCACCAGCGCCCTACTGTGAAGACTGCGTTGTCCCCCAGACTGCCGGCACATTCTTGTTGAATGTCCCACTCTGGGCGATCTTCACGCACGTTACCTGTCCCGGGATGGGCGGGGTCGCTACCGCCCGTCCCTTGTACTCGGGACGAGTGCGTGCACATTGACTGGTGGACTTGTTGACTTTTTTTGGGGGGGATGATGGCCTTCTCTTTTTATTTAATTAGTTTTGTTTTGTTTTCTTTATAGGTCGCACGTTCCTGCGCCGGGGGGACCTCCCCCGACACAGAAGCTTGCTTCCTGCTCGTTGCCTTTTCCTTTTTTATTTTTAGTGTTGGGTTTGTTGTGTTTTTGAATCTTATTTTAAAGTAGCCTAGTACTAGGAAGTTTTTAATACAGAGACTAATGCCCAAGTAGGCAGTCGCCAGATGAACTCTTTAAAAAAAAAATCTGGAGAATATGCATGCCTTTGCGGCCCCGAGCGTTCCCCTGAACACTTCCAGGCTGTATACCAATACATACATTTTCACTTCCCCGTTATTAGTCACTCACTCCCTACACAAGCTTGTATTTTTCTATCGCCATTAAAAACTATCTCACCTCGGTGCTTTCTCCAATCTTTCCCTGTAACCGGTGTTGCCTCGACGATGCCCTCGTTATTTGATGCCATTGCGATATCTTGCACAATCTTTTAAAAATTCTTGGAACTCCGCATCTTTTCTAACCTTTGTTCTGCCCTGTTCGCTCGCATCCATTTTCTTATTGCAGCACCGAAGTTAAGGACTGCAATTCCCGGAGACTAAGTATGTCTTTCCATTAAAATTAAAGCATAACTTTACTATTTATTATTGTGATTGTTTGGTTTATTATTCCATTTTTGTGTACTCTTGATCACTCAAGGGTTTGCATCTGAAGGAGTTCCCCTTAGTTACATCACTTTGCAGTTTTAGAATATACCTTATTAGCATTCATTTATTCAATGTGCGTCTGTGTTCGTTGGTGGCTTTGTGTTTACGTTGCTCAGGCGGGTTTGTTTCAAGTGAATCATATAATTCTCGTCTCAACTTTACTGCGCATTTCCTGAATGACGGGATAGTTTGAGGCCCCTTGTCGGGGTGGCTAACTTCGTGTATTTGAATTTAGGAGCGTTGTGTGGATGTTCTTACTGGAAAAGTTTGTCACCATTCTTTAATTTTGTTCAGCATCACGGTGTGTCTGTTCATTTTTCACCCTTCTAGTTTTTCCATTTGTCTCTCTTAGACCGACTGGTTCTGTTAATTTTGCTGTTTCCAATTGGAGCCTTAAAAATCCAGCCGCGCCGAAGCCTATCGTATTTTCATTTATTATCGACATTAGGTATATAAAAGGTTTTGGGGACCTTTTAAGTTTGTTGGACGAGGTCTGATTATTTTTTTAATATAAATTTTGCCAATTATGCAGTTTTTACCTGCTGATTTGGAAAGATAAATTTTATGGAGAATTAACGGTTAAAGAAGTTAGGGTCGTGTTGGGTTAGGTTATTATTTTATAAACATATCTACTAAATATTGGATCAAGTAAAGATAGTCGCTTCCATTTTACTAAGTAAAGATAATCTGAGACTAATAATGCCCAAGTAGGCAGTCGCCAGATGAGCTCTTAAAAAAAAAACCCTCCCAAAGTTACACTAGTAAAGCTAATCCCTCCCAAGTATAAAAAAAATAACTTAAAAAAACTATTTAGGAACACATTTGTTAGAAACTTTATTTTAAAACAACCAGGCAATGGCTTCGCCACTCCCCCTTACGGGGGGAGCTTGCGCTTCGCTACTAAGATTAAAATTTAAAATCTAAAAAAAAAGCAGCCAGCGATAAATTTTTATAAATTTTGTGAACTTCGCCAATTATAATAATTTTAAAAAAGAAATCTAAACTAAATTTCCTCCCTTTCAAAATATCATGTTGCTAAAATATAGTTATAGAAGAAGATCTATAAAAATAAATTTTCTGAACTTCACCATTTGTAATTCTTTGGGTTTTAAAAATTTCACAATTTTGATACTTATATTTATTTTTGAACTTCACCATTTTGTTTTTTTATATTATAAAAGAATTATTAGAAATAACTGATAAAAGAATATAAGTCATAACCAAACTAAGATGAAATTATTATTCAAATACTCCCCAAAATCCCCTTCTTAAATTATAGTTAGTGATGATTATGATTAAAAACTGTAAACTTTGTAGAACTCTAGAAATTAAATTTAATAACTTAATTAAAACAGTATTAACCGGAAATCGTATCGCAATAATCATTGAAAACATTGTACTTATGTCTTTAAAGCCACATAAATTCCTGTAGATAAGAGTTTAGCATTTCTCTCTTACATCCTCGCATGCGTTTAATTCTTCCTTATTCCAGTAGCTTTTAAATGACAATGTCATAACCTTAAATACCTCCCATTTTACCAAGTAAACTTAATCCCTCCTTTTTGTCTTAAGAGGGACTATCTTTACTTGATCCTAAATATTTAACATATATAGAAATGAAATTAACATTTTAAACTCAGAAATACATTGCAATATCTTCCTGAATAGGTCCGTATTTTCGTATCTATGCCCTAAAAATTCACACATACGAATCCAACCTAGAGTTCCACAACGACGTTTGTTTGAGTGTTTCAGTAAATTCCATTTGCTCTCCATTTGCTCTTGTGTTCCTCCCTACGAAACGAATTCCTACGTTTTACGTCTTGAAAAAGTCGAAAAGAAAAAGTATATAGTAAGAGTAGAGTAGATAGTGGTTAATTAGATAAGGTATTAGTTGCTGGGTGACCAACCATCTCTTGGATTCTTTATCTTCGTTTTATTTTTATTCACTTTTATTTCTATGTCAATGCTCTCGAACGTCTATTATCCTGCAGTATTTACCTTCTTTCTTGTTTGACTATCTTGCAGTTGTTTTTCGTTATTTGTGATTTTCTTTTTACATTCCTCAGCAATTTCTGTATTGAGTATTCATAGGTACCAGGTTTTCTCTTGTAAGTGGCTAGTTTCTCCTGTTGGTTTCTCTGTAGATCTGGGCTATGTCCAGTGTCCCTTTTTCTTCTTCGCTGAGTATTAATTCTAATCTATCCCATATTTTACAAGGTCTCTTATGTAATGCGATATTTATCGGTTCTAGGCCTATTTCTTGCTGTAGGTCTCTTGTCTTCTGTGATCTCTCCTGGTATTGGTCATTATCAGGACTACACGGGTTTGAACTTTTTGTAAGTTTTTTTTTGCTGTTAGTTTTGTGGAGTACGCGAGTATAGTGGTATAGCTGGATACAGTAAAGTTGATTTGCAGAGGGCGTTATATATTTTGATTTTTTTTTCCTTTTTTACGCCTTTGAGTTGCAACATCTGTACTAGGTTGGTTTTGGCTAAATTCGTTCTTTCTGCTACATGCTTTCTTTAGCCGTCCCTCGTACCTTTCAGCCCAAGAACTTTACTTTCGTTATGGTAGCGATATATTTCATCGTCTACGAGCACTCTCGAGGGTTTTTTTTTTTGTCTTCCTATTGGTATTATTGAAAGTTAGTCGGCGTTCGCGCGGATTTTCCATTTTCGCTCAAAGTTATTATTTATTTTTGCGCTGTTATCCTTGCCATGGAGGGTTCGTGCCTCTAAGTGTTGTTTAAGATATTATTGTTATGTCGTCAGCGAATTGGATATAACTTGCTTGGCAAATCTCTAATAAATAGACTGTACATTGTAGGACTCAAGCAGCCCCTTTGTGGAACACCTTGCGAGATTTCTAAACTTGGTCAATCGTATCCCTTGTAGAGGTTCTAACTAATGCATCGAATACTTTAGCTTTAGATAGCAAATGCAATATAGTTAGTACGTACATAAATTTTGTTGTTTTGGTTTTGACTGATCGTAACGTAACGATAACGTGGATTTGAACTCTCCTAGCTATTATGGGAATGGAATGATTCAAGTTAACAAAAATAGGATATATTATAATCTTAGAATAATCTATGATTTGAGTTATTATTATTGTACAAAATGAATTGAATAACTAAGAGGATATTTAAAGGATACAAATTGAAGGCTATACAGAGAATATTGAAGAATACTAAGATCATTAAAGTTGAAATGGAATACAAATTATACGTTTGGAAAGTTAATAGTTGAAAGCACGTGACGAGATGATGTGTTCACAGGTCTATATAAATATGTAATTGTAATTATGTAAGTACACGTCTAATGATGGAATGTAAATTGGGGTCTGTAAATGAGAGAAGGAACAGGAATTAGGACCTACTCTCTTGTGTGGATTGTTTGCTGAGAATAAGTGGAAGATGAATTTTGACTGACCTTTATTTGAAGCGATGCTGCGCACGAATGGACCTTGAAAAGCGATTCCAAGCAGATGACGAAAGGCGTGTTTGTATGTGTGTTCGTGTAAGGGAAAATCTTGTATAAAAGGGATTTTGTCGTATTAGTGTGATATTACATAGAAATAACTTATTCTCGTCACAGAGTAATTGATTGATTAATTATATTTGATGCTAGTTTTACACATACACACACACACATATATATATATATATATATATATATATATATATATATATATATATATATATATATATATATATGAACATAATTCTCCAGGATTATTATTATTTATAGGAATGCACCAGAGGGCATTGCTATAACCCCCCTAAGAAGGTTGCCCCCACCTTTTATAATAGACTACTACTGCCGTATATAACGCCGAGGTCTCCTAACGACACGACCGGAGCGTGTGACAGTGCCATTGGTTTGACTGCGGGTACGGGACACATTCGCTGTGGCAGTGCCAGTAGCGCTGAACGAGGCGCTGGCACGTGCGAAGATTGATGGAGCGAAGGTGATCCGCTTGCCGGTTCCTTCCGAGATAGCATCAAGCGCGGACGTGGGAGTCCCGAGTCCTGTTCTTTGCTGATGGAGTGACCAGTGGTGGAGAGGTTTGATCTTGACTCACCACCGCTGTTAACGACGGTTCCTGCAATACAAAAGAAGGATGCAGCGAAACGGAAGGTTGAGTTTGAGTAGTAGAGGTTGTTGAAAGGGTGGGTTGGAGATTGTTTTCTGTGCTTACTGGAGCATAAAGGGTTATAGTGGGAGAAAGAGCAGGTAAAGGGCGTTCTAGGTGAACGTTTTCTATATAGGCGGGTTTCCGGCGGTTTATGGAGACTATAGGGGAATCGACCCTCTCCCTCGTCTCTCAGTTGAAACATGGGACGTTGACCACAAACAGGCTGGCCGTGTTATCGCCATGGTTCAAACTCGACCACAGCGACCTCGCCCCTGGTCCCGATGAAAAGCAGAACGGCTAAAACTGCAAGATCTCCCCTAAGAGTGAGTATTCAATTTCATCTCAAGTGCGAAATTCGAGACGCGTCTCCCTCAAGCCCGAAGGTCTATCAGAACCAGAGGTAAGACGCCCTGAGAAAAACCGTTGGAGGAGGAACCTTCATGCGGCCCGTTTAGCCCTCCTACGGTGAGCGAGGCATGGCCTTTCTGTTAGATTTGTTCAACAGGATCTGGATGGAGGGTCCTCTTCCCAGATTCCTGGAGAATCGCTACTGTGCTCGCCTTTCGCAAGCCGGGGAGTGATCACACTACTCCGACTGGTTTCCGCCCAATCTCTCTAACCTCTTGCGTGTGCAAGTTGATGGAGAAATTGGTAAATGTTAGACTAGCCCTTTTCCTGGACAGCGGAAAAAGGCACTACGCCACGATGTTTTTCGATCTGGAGAAGGCCTATGATACCGCATGGCGATACGGTATCATGGAGACTCTCCACACGATGGGGGCGAGGGGACGCCTCCCAGTATTTATATCTGAATTTTTGCGAGATCGTCGATTCCGCGTACGGGTGGGGGGAGCTAACCGGCGCAAAGGGCGAGGAAGAGGGTGTCCCGCAGGGAAGTGTCCTCAGTTTCACACTCTTTGCCCTGAGCATCAACGGCATCACCTCGGTGCTGCCGGAAGATGTTCTCGCTACGCTCTACGTGGACGACCTTTCGATCTCTTTTGGCGCGGTCCAGATGCCAACTCTGGAGCGTCGACTCCAACAGGCATTGAACCGCGTCTCTCGCTATGCCGAAGCGCACAGGTTTCGGTTTTCTTTGGCCAAGACTATTCTAGTGCACTTCTGCCGCTATCCACGGCTTCACCCCGACCCAGATTTGTTTCTTAATGGGGTGCGCCTGGATGTGGTTGAGTCGCACCGTTTCCTCGGTCTTGTATTCGACCGACGCCTGACCTGGGAGGCTCATATTCGCAGCCTTAGGGTCTCTTGTACCCGCTCCATGGACATTCCGTTCCGTGACGTTCAGCGCTTGGGGCGCTGATAGGGCTACTGACCTACTTTTTTATCAATCCTTTGTTCGTTCGAAGTCGAATACGGATGCGAGTTTTATGCATCCGCAGCCGAGCGTTTATTGCGGAAGGTGGATTCGATCCACCACACCGGCCTTCGCCTTGCGACCGGTGCCTTCCGCACTTCCCCCATTGAGAGCCTGTTGGTCGATGCTGGGGAGATGCCACTCGCTCTGCGCCTCGTGCAGTGCATCACTCGCCTGCACGCTCGAGCCCGGTGCCTTCCCCAGTCGCCAACAGCTCTCACTGCATTCGCAGCTGATCTTGATGGTGCCTATGCCGCCGAGAGATGCCAATCATACCCTAAGCCCTTTGGGTTTAGGGCCAGGAAACTCCTTCGAGAGGTAGATATAGCTCTCGGGCCGGTGGCGCCCCTGGTTCTGCCCAGGACGCCATCCTAGAGGGTACCACATTTGGCTATTTGTCGCCACGCCTCTGCTCCCAAAGCTTGTACGGTGCCGGGAGTATTGCGCTCGACCTTTTTGGAGCACACCTCGTGTCACGCTGGAACCGTGCCAGTGTATACCGATGGCTCCAAGTCCAAAGAGGGGGGTCGGCTTCCACGCTGTATCCCCTCTGTTTGAAGTCAGCGGGGCTCTGCCAGGCGCTGCGTCTGTCTTCACGGCCGAGCTGGTGGCAATACACCACTCGGTACGGGAGATTACGTGACGTGTCCGGTTCGGAGACCGGATTGTGATCTATAGCGACTCACAAAGCACCATGAGTGCTCTCGGGGCATTGGAATCTCCGCATCCCCTGGTTCGCGGTATCCATGACGCCACGGTTATGGCGAGCCGGGCAGATGTCGAGATTATCTTCTGCTGGGTTCCTGGACATGTAGGAATAGCGGGGAATGAGCGCGCCAAAGAGTCCGCGAGGACTCTACGACCGGACCAACGTTTCGCTCTTCCCCACACCGACTACATGGCAGGAATACGGGCAGCTCTTCGGACTGCTTGGCAAAGAAGATGGGAGAAGGTCGAAGGGAGCTTAAAGTTGCGTGCCATTGCGCCGCAACTGTTCCCATGGACCTATTCCCCAATGCCGCGACGGCTTCAGGTCGCTTTCTGTCGTCTCCGAATCGGACACACTCGTGTGACGCATCGCTATTTGATGGAACGCCCTATTGCGACGACTGCGTCGTCCCCCAGACTGTTCGGCACATTCTTGTCGAATGTCCCAGTCTGGGTGATCTTCGCGCACGTTACCTGTCCCAGTACCGGGATTGGTGGGGTCGCCACCGCCTGCCCCTTGTACTCGGGACGAGTGCGTGCACATTGACCGGTGGACTTGTTGACTTTTGGGGGGCGGCCGGCCTTCTCCCTATTATTTAAACAGGGTTTGTTTTTTTGTTTTGTTCTGTTTTTTTTTGCATTTGTTTTTTTTATCCTTTAGGTTGCACGCTCCTGCGCCGGGGGGACATCCCCCTGACGCAGGAGCTTGCTCCCTTTCCCCCTTTTTAGGGTTTTTTTTTCGTCTCTTCAATTTTATTTTAAAGTAGCCTAGAACTAGACCAATTTTAATACGGCGACTAATGCCCAAGTAGGCAGTCGCCAGATGAGCTCATAAAAAAAAATATCGTCTGCGCACACTTCACGCAAGTAATTATTGTAGTCAACTGCCGCATTTTCACCTATCTCCAGTTCTTTACAAAATTTAACTGGTAGTCATCTCCTTCGCCCATGCATAGATAAATACAGCTACAGTAGATAACGGAACAGTTGCACCCTCAAACCACGTTCCTTTCCTAACAAATCCGCTCATTTAAGCAGCACCACTCGGCAGATTTCCCACGAATGCTTATGTGCATCAGAAAGCTTACGCTTACATGACTTCGATTTTAGCACTATGTTATGCTCCTTATAAATGGTGGCTGCCTCTTCTTTGGGTTTCAAGTGAGACCACAAACTTTTTCGATCCCACACTAATTCCATATCATCCATAATGAGTAAATCTGTAAAAAAAAAAACCCGTTATATATGTGAACATATGTTAACCTAACCTAACCCAACCAGAACTTTTTAACCGTCCATTTCTCCCCCAAAAATAATTTTCATTTTTGAAATCAGAGTGTAAAACTGTATCATTGACAAGATTTATTAAAAAAAAAATCGGACATCGTCCGACAAACCCTAAAGGTCCAGTTTGTGTCCTATTCTGCTGCATCCAATATCGTGATGTAGTACTAGAATAATTGACGTTTGGCCTTTATTTATAGTTGTGCCAGATGTCCCTTGACTACCTACTCGTCGCCATTACTATGAAATCTACCCCTGTTCTAAACTTTTGATACCTTTATATCTAATCTTGTAAGCCACTAAACCTGCCTGTTTTTCCCACTTCATCTATTGTCATCATTTCAACATAGTCCGATTGCATTGCTACAATAAATGCCTGATTCGTGTCTCCACATAATGATCGTAATAGGAGACGATAATATATGTTGTCATACTCTTAATTTCTCAATTAATATCAGTAGAAACAACCTAATATTGTCGGTATCTTGGTTCAATGGATAAATCAACTCTTGGCACATTTGTCTTGTTAGTATTTGTATTAATATTGCCTTTGAATATTACATTCTCGTTTATTTTCTTTCTATCTACATGCTCTTAACACGTTCCTATTCTTAGGTTATTGATCGTCGATGTTCTCTTTGTGGAAGTCTATATTGTTTGTACTTCTTTTTTGCCGTATCCACCACATCATCTGTGTCAAGGTCGCCACGGCAGTTGATGAATGCGTTTTGGGGACCTGCATGAATCATCCAGTTAATGGGTTGGTTACATGCAAATTAGGCCGCCGTCCGGACATTCCCAAAATAGGACCTGCTTTTTGCATGTTGATATTCCACGAGAAAGGCAATTTGTTCTTCTTTAACGGAAACCCGCGGCGCCTTTCTACAATGAATAATTTCCGCATCACGCCGAGAATGCGACGCCTGGATATCTTTCATAGGATACAGATATTCGACGGCCGAATTCTTTAATTAGAATTGATTACAAACAACTGGGGAAAAATTGATGAATGCGCGGGGGGGGGGGGTAGCGGAATGTCGATAATCAAATGATTAATCGGGGAATGGCAGCGCATTCCTAGGCCATTGTTCTCAGCGGTTGGCTGCTGCTCAATCTTCTTGAGATACAGCTCACCCTTAAATCTCATTTTCTCCAGACGTAGTTGTCGATTTTCAGGACGGTCGTTGGAAAAACTTGTACAGAATGATAAAAATAACGAGAACAATTATGTTTAAAACAGACTAATAACATGTCTCTAGGAACAAGCAAGAACAGTGTAGAACACAAGCCTCTGTTGTTGGTCAGTCGAATCATTCACGTGTTTGGAATTCCTCCGATCGCTGGGGAAATGGTATCACGGCGCCGGACAGCCGCTGTTTAATAACACGGCTGCGAAATATGGCTATTGAATTTTTTTTTTACCCTTCGTATGCTGAGCTCTCGCTTTGTTGTTGATGCAAGTGTAGCGCAGCTGGTTAGTGGATAAATTAGTATGCGAGGTGCTCGAGTGGGGTTTTAATGAGGCAGTATTGTTAGGTGGATGTACATAAGTTTGGGCAGAACTCTTAAATCTGACTAAAACAATAATCTAATTCTGAAACCCTTTTGGTTAGCGTGAATTAGCATCCCTTCTAAAGTTTGTATAATGTAATTAGATAGTTGAGAGAAGAGATCCTCTACTTTGAGATATGGATAGTAACATCCTTTATCTAATCCTTTTATTTTACATCACTCTTTTCAAAAAGGTTCTGGCGGAGATGCTTTTTGCTTATTTAAAAAGATAATGAAACAATTAAATAATCTTACTTATATTTGTTTCAACCTTTCTGACTTGCATCTTATTGACAGTCTCTTATACTGCCAGCTTTCTTTGTGGCGGTAATGTCCAATGGAACCTTGCACATCGCCGGAAGATCAGCAATGTGTGCATGCTCTATAAGGTACAATCCAATCCGCATCACTCGCTGTATATTTCCTTGCCAACTCGCTTTGTAGCAAGGAGAAACACTCGTCAGGCTTTGGCCCGGCATCCTCTTTGTTTTCAGTCTACCAAATGCCGTACTAGCCAGTTTCAGCGTTTCTTTCTGCCAAGTGTTGTCCATCTTTGGAATTCCTTGGACGAAGAGACTTGTGCATCGAATTGTATAGATGCCTTCAAAAAGAAAGCTAATAAGAGCTTGTGTTCATCATGAGCCATTATCCTGTTATTTTGTTATTTGTTATGTTTTTTCTTGTTTGATTATTCTATATACAGTATATCTTGTTTTGTTTGAATGTTGCTATATACTGTTTTTCAATTTTTTTATTTAATTGAATTACTCAATTTAATTTAACTAAATCCATAGATGACTGGAAGCCTTGAGGTCTTTCTTTACCTATCTTTTCCCAGTTTGTTCTTCTATCCCACTTCCTTTTCTTCTTACCATCGTTCCCTCTTCGACGTTGCAGGTGTGCGGGGATTGCTAATTGCAATCTATAGTGCTTGCACTCTTCCCGTTCTACCTGTCTCATCTTGTGTAATAATAATAATAGTAAGCGGCTTACAAATACTGAAAATTATTGCGAAACATTATTGCTTGAGACGAAGAACAGACTTTAAGTCTGTTTAACATGGTTTCATTCTTGAGCCAAATAAATGTTGCGATGAAAGATTAACTATGTTAAAGAAGAATGGGATCAAAGAATTTCGAAAATAACAGTGCAAAATTTCTAACTGCTTCACGGCGAATAATGTTTTTGTTTGAAGCTCAAAAAACCCCCCGAAACCTGGGCAAATAATCGAGGCAGAAACCATAAAACTTCTTCGCATGATTAGTAAATACATGTACGAAAGTAGAAAAAAACAAGTGCACAACTTACTCGTATGTGCACAACTTCTTTGGGTGCAAAATGTAACGTTATTAATTGTTTCTCTAGTTTTTTTTTATCGTCATGGGATATTGGGATTTGCTTAATATTTCTTTCAACTGTCTTTTGCGATTCGTCTGGTCTCGGATCGCTGCCCATCTTAGCGGCGCAAAGAGACTTATGTGACCTCCACTAATATATTCCGAATGACCCTCGCTAAGGTAAGAAGGTGGACGAAAGAGGAAATAAAAATCGGCAGGGGCTTTGCCCCCCATTCGTACTTTTTTACGGGTTTTATTCCTCAGGTGGAACCTAAAGTTCAACTTGATATTCAAACCAACGGTCACTTGTATGTATGGCAGCTACCATTAAGACAAGAATCTGGACTCAATTTACCGACTAACAGCACCCCATGTGGCTTAAATTTGCCCTAATTGGAAGTGGTTGCCACTCGGCCAGGCCCTAGCCAGGGGCGAAAAAGAGAGAGAAAAAAAAATGGATAAAAAGGACAGTGAAGGTCAACTGATCGCACCAAGCCTACAAGATTCCGGGTACGGTAGATGTATTCGTATTTCAAGTGAATCCGCTTGAAATTTCCCGTTGTATCTCCAGCTGAATTGACAGCCGCCCCGGTCCAGCAAATCAAATGCATAAGTTAGTTTCCCGCCTAGTGGATACGTCGTTGGACTTGTAGCGTCCATGTGCCAGGTTCAATCCCAACCGAAAGCGGACATAAACGTCAGCACACTTAGATGTCTGGTCACCGATTGGTGGACGCGCTGTGCTTACCCCCGAGGGGTTAAATAGATCTTCGCAGGTCGTCATACCAACACGGGAGAAGGTATTTGAGGTGGTCTTCGGGAAACTGAAGATCGCCATGCTTCGCCTGCTCGAAGTCCCCACAGGTTATGTGGCGGTCTGCGAGAAAGAGAAGGACGTGGAGGGAATTACGAAGGAGGAGGCAGTGGAAACACTGCGTGAAATAGGCCTTCAACCTGCAATTCCTCCACAAATACAAACCCACAGGAGCGTGGTGTGTAGGAAGCTGGACCCGTGGATTGGCCAGCATTCCAAAGAAGAAATTAAAGAGGAGATAGCCAGAAACCAACCATGGGCTAAGGTTTCAGAGATCATTAGATTCTGGAACAAAAAAGATAATGTGGAATACACACATGTATTCAAAATTATCTTCACCGACACTGCAATGGCCCAAAAAGCAAAGGAGAACGGGCTTCTGCTCTTCAACGCGAAAATCAGCGGAGAGCAGATAGAAAGGGAAGAATTTACTCCCGTTCAGTTCTGCTTCCGTTGTTATAAGATGGAGAGCCACGCCACAAAAGACTGTCCAGAACCACAAGAACTATGTTCGAGGTGCAGCGAGGCGGGGCACCACTGGAAAAGTTGCAGTAGCCTGAGGGAAAAGTGTGCCAATTGCGGCCTGGGACATCGTTCCATGGCTATGGCCTGCCCTCTTAAAAAGGAAATCATCAAGAACAAGGTACAGAAAAAGAAAGAAGAACAAAACAGGAGGCAGAACACTACGTATGCTCAGGCAGCGAAGGCAGTCCTCACTGAAACTGAGGCGAGAAAGACATACCTTAGACTGGAAAATGAGAATTCGACAAAAATACTGACATGCATACTATATGCGCATGTCAGAAACCTGACTAATCCCGGGACTTTTGCCAAAGAATTAAATCAGATGCTGGCGAAAAATGGCATGAGTGAGATGTGGTTCCCCGAGAACCCACCATCGGGAGACGTTATCCAGCTACAAATGGTCCCAAAAGAGTCAGACAACAGGAAAGAAGAGACAGTGAAACGGAGCAACAAAGAGGCAAGAAGGCCAGATCCCAGGATCGAGGCCAAGAAAGAGAGAGTGGCTGCCACCAAGACAGTCCAGTCAAAGGCACAAAGCGCAGAGAACCAGAAAGAGGAGGAGACACCCGACACCACGGACTCCTCGGACTCAGAGGGTTCTGTCTGCGAAGCTAAAGCCACAAAAACAAAAAAGGCAAAGAACAAGAAGATAGATGCGGATAGGATTAACCTATACCTATACGCCTCGGAGCAATTTCCATTCCCGAAGGATGGGGATTCAAATAAAATCAATGTAGGAATTAAGAAGAAGTTCTACAAATGGGACTATGATGCTCAATGCGAAGAAGAAACGGTGGAAGAAGCCTTACATAGTCAATGTATTGCCTTCCATCGCGAAACCTTCGTTGAATTAACCCAGGCAGAATTCAAGAAAAAGAGAAACGGGAAAAGGAAAGCAACCACCCGTAAACACTAAAGACATCCACACAAGCCAGAACAGAGAATGGAAAACCAAAACAACAGGTTAAAGATATTAACGCTCAACAGTAATGGATGGGAGGGGAAAGCCACGGCGTACGGCAACATATTCCGTGTGCTAGATCCCGACATCATACTGATTACTGAGCATGGTATCGATACGGCCAGTAAGCAGTTGAAGATACCAGGCTACAGAGTGATATCTAAGAACCATTCTCAAGAGAGGTATGACGGTGTTGCCATTGCCGTCAGAAGGAACCTGTCGTTCAAACGTCTTCCAGACATGGACGAATCCTTCGTGGCGGTAGAGCTGCATACATTAGTAGGCAAGCTCATAATAGCGGCGGCATACCAACCACCTCGACGCAGATACCTCCCTCTGACGAACTTCTACACCCTGTTTAGCCACGGCAGAATGGTTTTCCTTGGGGGAGACCTCAACGCCAGATGCCGAACGGCTGGCTACGGGAACACAAACGAAAGAGGCCACAACTTGGAAATGATTATGAGAAGGAAAAACATTCAGCGTATAGGACCGGATTTTCCGACCTATTTCACCGTAAGGTCCGCTACGAAACCTGACATAATCATGACAAGTGATGGCTTCCCTTTCAATTACCGTAGTGAGCCGGGCCCGACAGTACCCAGCGATCACATACCGATCTTGACGACCATTTCTCTTGCACCAATTCAGCTCCCAATACCGCTTCGGAAAAGCTATGCTTCGGCCAACTGGGAACGCTACAAGGAAACCCTTGCCAGCTATGTACCAGTGGGCCTCAACGGGGCGAGTCTGGAGAGGATCGACGAGGAGTTGGAAGCGATTACTGCCCGCATCATCGAAGCAGATCGCGAGAGTGTACCGATGAAAAGGTACAAAACTCTCCCCCAACCCAGATGGTCCGAGGAAATGAGAGAGATCGCTAGAGTGCACAGGGAGGTGTATGAGGAAACGAGGAGAGAGGGTGTTAATCGGGAAAGAACAACGCTGCTAAGACGCCTGAGTGAAGAGCTTAAGCAGGCTATCAACCAACAACAGGCTGAAGTCTGGGACAGTCTGATTGAAAAAGTTGACAGCGAGGTTCGACCCGATGTGTTCTGGCGGCTTGTAAACAAGCTGAAAGGTCTTACAAGTAGAGAAAAGACCCGCATTAAGGAGGGTGATGACTACTTGGAAGACCCGGCGGATTTGGAGGAAAGATTCCGCATCTTCTGGCAAAATATCTTCAGGATAACACCAGAGGAAAA
Source organism: Ceratothoa steindachneri (assembly GCA_963969495.1). Lineage (NCBI taxonomy): Eukaryota > Metazoa > Arthropoda > Malacostraca > Isopoda > Cymothoidae > Ceratothoa > Ceratothoa steindachneri. The sequence continues at coordinate 105,089,539 of OZ018332.1, forward strand.
TGCGGAATTTGACCAGGAATTCGAAGGCCAACTGATGGAAGAACTGAATCAGAATGTGCATCGAACACTACCACATGCCTATGTCGATGAAGGGAGGAATTTGGTAGACCATGGCCGGCCAACTACACCGGAAGAGGTCATGGCAGTCATTAAAACCTTCAAACAGAAGGCACCAGGCTGGACGGGCATCACCAGAAATAATTTGGTACATGCCCCCCGGCAGATCATTCAGGGAATCACCAACATCTTCAATGCTTCCCTGAATACGGGCTACTTCCCAGACGGGCTAAAGATAGCTAAAATCATCTTTATACCCAAAGGGAGGAAGCCTGATCAACTGGTGGACTACAGGCCAATATCCCTCCTGGAGATTATAGGTAAAGTCTACGAAAAGCTTCTGGCTAACAGGTTACAAGATCAACTAACCGAGCTAGAAGCCCACAGCTCTCAGCAACACGGGTTTCGCAAGAGAAGGGGGACGGATACTGCCCTTGCCCTTCTCACTGAAAAGCTTGCCCGATGTAAAGCTGAGAAGAAATACGTAGACGTGGTGATGCGAGATGTGCAAAAGGCCTTCGATAAGGTTTGGCTTCGAGGCTTACAATACAAGATCCTAAGCCTCCAGCTGAACCCTACCCTGGAAAGGGTCCTCTGCGACTACATCATGCGTAGAAAAGCCCGAATTTCGATCGAGGGCTACAGAGGACCCGAGTTTCAACTTGAGGCGGGTGTTCCACAGGGTGGCTGTCTGAGTCCGCTGCTGTACCTTCTGTACACACTGGACTTACCTGATCCGGTAGGGGAGGAAGTGATGTACCTGCAGTTTGCAGATGACATCACGCAAATCGTCCCCAGCTATTACAAGCACGCCGGATACCAAGCAAGGCAGACAGCCATCGAAATCGACAACATCAATCGATATGAACGAAAGTGGAAGATCAAGACCAACCGCCAAAAGTTCCAAATCCTACCAGTTAACCGCCGCAAACATGTGGATGTCAGAGTGAATGGTGAAGTTTACCCATATGGTAACAGAGGAAAAGTCCTGGGTCTACAATTTACCTCCAAAGGGTATAAAGGTCACATTACTGACAGAATCTCCCTAGCCAAAATACAGCTTGGCAAACTGTATAGGTTTAAAAACCTCAGCTCCAAGAACTTTAAAAAGCTATACACTGCTCTGGTGCGCTCAACATTAGTGTACCCGGCAATGGTCATGCAGGCTGTGAGTTTCACCTCTCTCAGGCAGATGCAGAGAGTGCAGAACAAAGCAGCCCTGCTTATAGCTGGAGCAAAAAGGTCAGACTACATTCAGCAGACGGTACTGCACGCAAGAGCAGGGCTAACCCCTCTGAATGTAGAACTTCAAAGGCTAGGCAGAAAGACCTGGGACAAAATCGAAGAAGAAATACTCCCGAATATAAACCAAAACCTGGACATACCCAGAGCATTCAGAGATCGCGTGAAAAGAAGATCCCTCTTCCCAAGTGGAAGAAACTGCTCCCGAGATCAACAAGTTGGTCTCTATACTTAACCGTATGATATTAAAACATCATAAATCATAAGAACAAGAGAAGAAAGCGAAGAGTAAAAGAGGCGTAGTGCCCATAGAACCCAACCATGACAACCTACTATACAAATCAACTAACCCCGGCAAGACATTTATTAAACCTAATATTACATTATATAACAAGAAATCAAAAGCAAACAATAAACTTGAAAGGCTTGAAAGCCACGACGGAGGAAATAGAAAAAATATTTATTTATTTACCTAGTTATAGTTATATACCCCCCCCCCCAAAAAAAAAAACCCAATAAAAAATAAAAAATAAAAATAAATAAATGAAAAAGAATAAATATAATGAAAACAAATACATATAATTAAATATATAAAATGATAAACACAAATAAAGAGAAGAAATAAATTGTAAAAGAATAGACAAACCTGTGAGGAGCCCTCTACACCAGGGCAATTCTCAAACCTCTTTTTATCTTTATATACCTACTACACATTTCATTCTTCTTACATCAACTTCAACTTCAACTTCAGCCAAAAAAATCATAGAAAAAACACAAGAAGAAATAGGAGAGGAACTAAATAATCAAATAGCACGAGGGGCACGATGGAGACAACATATGCTGTTTCCTCGTGCTAAAAACAAAGCGGATCAAAGGGAAGAGGAGGAGATTTACGTGTAAACCCGATTGTGACGAAAATTTCCTGTATAATGACAAACTCACCGGATTGGACTTAATACCCACAAGGAATGACAAAACTAACCAATAAATGCAAATGAACCCAAAAGGAAAAACAACATGAATAAAGAAGAGAATTAAACAAATAAATAACCAAGGGACATGAGCCCACACCACAGATACGAGAATTATGCTACGAAAATCACAGAAACTCGAGTTATTAACATAGCAGGAAAACAAATAACACTAACAACGGTTTGAACGCCTAACTCATACACACATAACATAATAACCAAACAACCACATAAATAAACAAACAGAGATACTTTCACTTTAACTTATTTCGAACTTAACTCTAAAATTAGTTTATAGTACAGAGATTAGCGTGACTTCCACGCAACTTGCACCTCTCTGCAAACCTCCAACTTCCTTCCATTTCAATCATCTTCCTCCTTTACCGCTATCCAAAGATGGGCCAAACACTAACACCAGGGACAGGTACAGCAAATCGTAACAATTAAAAGCGAGGGAAACATAAAAACACCGGGGTCCGGGTCCCACGTTAAGCAGGTCCACAGGCCAACTTGGTCAACTTTCAAGCCTTTGACTTTATTTCAGTCTGTCCTATCATTACTTCTTTCTTCTTCCACTCCCTCTCTCCCCCTCTCCAGAGCTCTTTTCCCTTGGTGCTTTCAGGCCCTGAGGGAGGAGGGCGCCGGGGGAACCTGGCCTCGCCTTCCCCCCTACCGGGTCCCTCCTCCGGGAGGGACTGGTCGGGGGGGGGGGCACGGGGATCTAAAACTTTTTCTCCCACTTTCCCTTTCATTTCATAACCACTCCGAGTGCCGCTGTATTTCCTCCTGTCTTCACAACACAACCACACTCCATCCTTCAGCTGTGCAACTACTCACCAAGCTTGATGTAAGAAAGAAAAAAGACAACAACAACAAATAATGATAATAACAGTGATAATAATAATAGTAATACTAATATTAATAGTAATGACAATAGAGATAATGTTGATAATGCCCAGGAGAGAATGAAAGATACAAAAGATAGATGGAGTATTTACACCCGACGTTCGATTGTATCCACAAGCCCCCGACGCGGACCGGGTTCTCCTTTCCCCGGGGTGACGAAGGTTCTTACCTGATCGGTGTCAAAAACACACTTCCCGACCTCCCCCCCCCTCTCCCCAACGAGGATCGGCTCCTGCTCTCTTCGGGCTCACTGGCGATTGTCACGCTGATCTTTGTTGGTTTTATTATCCGGTCTGAGCTCCGTCCTGGATAGTGTTACCTACCTACCACAACGGGTTCAAATTGCTAATGAGTGCCGGGTTGGTTTCTTTTTACACGGTCTATCCTGAGGCCTTCGAATGCTCCCCCGTCTGGTCCCCACTATTCACGATATACAGTGCGATCCCCTAAAAACGGGCCCCAACTTTAAATAGGCTTCATTTCTTAATTCGATAAAACATTAAGAAATGAAGCCTATTGAAAGTTGGGCCCTGGTTTTTTGGTGTCACACTGTAGTAAGTTTGCTATCTCATTTATTTATACTAGTGTCTCTTCTATTTTTGTTCTGTTCTACGCCACCTTCACAGTGAATAGGTGTTGGATTACACACGTTTCTATTTTCTTGTCCATAACCAAGAATGTTTCCTTTTTTGTATTCTCGAAGTAGTTTACTTTCGGAGGTATTTTAGGAAAAGCGCCATTTCTGTTTTTAACGTTCCAAGTATCTTTTGGCTTGTCTTTTTTTTGTTTACTTTCTACCTATTCCGTACTTAACTTTACTTATTTATTACTTCAAAAACTTTTGGACTAATTTAAAACAAAATTATGACTGTGTTATTTTCGATATATTCATAGGATTACACAAGATTGATTTATTTTTTTTAGTTACAAAAATTTGGTGGGGAAAGTTAGTTCAGACTCCGTGTCCGAGTTTGAATCAGGCTTTGACCAAGGGCTGCATCGTCTATGTTGATGACGTCAAATGGTCGGTTACTTCGCATTCTGCCGATTCATTCGGTAAGATATTGGGTGAAGACTACCCGACGCACTCGCCCACCTCCACGTTATTAAGCTGGAGGTGAGGACCCGACACTTGACCCCACTCACCCCCCAATATGCCGCAACAAATGCAGGTGAAAGGTTAAGGGGACGTCGCGCTTTCCCGAGGGACTATTATCGCTGAATTTAAAATCCCTAAATTGGTCTCAGTTCCCAATATTTATCTAACTAAGGGTTTGAGTTCGTTTGCGTGGTCTTTAAGGGGGAGAAGATGTGTAGTGGTTGCTGTATGCTGTATAGCTTCATTGTCTTGTGGTTGATAAAGAAGAGAAAGTTATCTTCCTTTAGTGAGGTTCCTTCGTTTGCAGCCGGATCTAGCCAATATCGAGGACAGAATTCTCCTTCCTTCTTGTACCTCTCCCCACCTCCTTGTTTTTTCTCCCGTTCGAGCGTCTTCGCCGAAGGCACTACTTGTTTAAAAAAAATAATGACGTCACCCGGTGCCGTAATGTGAGCCCGCTTTCTACGACCTTGGCTCGAGCTGTACTGGGGGCATTTTTTTCGTTGACCTTATTTGCGTGTTCCCGCGTGGCTGGTGGCGTTGTCGTGTTCTATGCCTTGCGTGAAACCTCTAATACAATTAGGTGAAACACACATTTGAATGATAATCGCTCAACTATCATAAAAATAAGCGCAATCAGTTATATAAAATAGGGGTTCAATGAGTCGAAATCAGTCGCTATATCTTTTGTTTGTTTCAGAACTGCATAATTTAATCCTCCTCTTGTTTGCATTTTTCCTGATTGGTTAATTAAAGGCTTTTGAAAAGTTTTCTCCGTTCACTTAATTGAATTACCAATAAAGGATTTAAAGTATATTTAAAAAAAAAGTTTTGCATGAATTAGTTTTTCTATTTGTAGTTGTTTTATTGCGAAATAGCTTTATTTCGCAATAAAGCTTTATTGCACTAACGCCCCCTTGGACATTAAATCTGCCAACGGAATTTCATCGTTCTTAAGTTACAAGTCATATTATTTTAAATATAAAAATTAGAAGCAGCTCATTGACAACTCACCTCAATATGTTTTAATGGGATGGTTGACTTTGGTACTTTTTGGCTAACTCTTGCCCCTTAGGTTCCATCCTAAAGAAGTAACCTTAAATCTCCTCTTTTTGCGATTTGCAGGTGGTTTCTTTGTTTTGTGAGAAATTGAGTGACTGCACTAAACCCGCGTTCAGCCATATATGAAGATGAGAAAGCTATGAAATATAGTTCAATTGCTTCCCACAGCTTTGGATACTTTTCTGGAATTTCTCTCTGTAACCAAAATTCCTGGTATGATTGCTTGAATAGAGGCTTCAATTCGAAGTCATTTATTAAACCAATTAACTCTTTGCATTGCAAGAATAGTTTCATTTGTATAAGCATCTGTAAATGAGTTTATCACCCAGTCAGGTATTTTGATATCTATGAGATCTTGATATCTACAGCTCATGGCCTCGTGTAAGGTTTTCATATGTTTGCAACAAATCAAGAAGTCATCATCCAATATGGAATTATTAGTCACATCATATTCCAGTTCATTTAGATTTAGAAACAGAGACAAATTCTCACGACCAATATTATCCTTGGAGAAGGAAAGCTTGTCCAAGAATGCGCAAATTTTAGATTTTGCTTTGATTAGAGTTACATCACAGCCTTGCAAATGCAAATTCAGATCATTGAATATGCTGAAAATATCTGTTAAATAGGCAATGTCCTTCTTGCAAGCTAACAGTTCATCACTCAAATGACCACATTTATTCTCTCGGAAAAATTGAATTATGCTGTTGAAAAGTGAATAAAATCGCTTTAAACAGTTCTTTTCGATAACCACCGCACTTCAGTATGTAAAAGGAGGCGATCAAATACTTCATCATTGTTATCACAGAGCTGTTGAAATACTCAGGAATTAAGGGGATGGCATTTTATTTTATTTACTGATGTAATAACGTTGAGATTTATGAAGCCGCTCACTCAAGTTCCTGGCGATCAGATGTTGTCAATGAATTACGTAATGTATTGTAAAAACACTGGGCACAACTTTCTTCAAAAATACAAGAAAACCTTTATATCGTCATCATGTTAATACTGGAGCTCCGTCAGTCGCGCAAACAGTAATATTGCTCATTGGGATATCCTTTTCTTTGAAAAACTGTTCAACTGCAGTAAAAATAGATTCACCTTTAGTGTTTGTTTCAAGTTCCGTTGGAAAGAGCAGCTCTTGCTCACTTTTGTTATCTTTAATAAAGCGAACAAATCTTAAAAGTAGTGCTTCATTACCTGGCAGTGTAGACTCATTCAATTGTAAACCAAATTGCTGAACCTTAAGTGTGTCATATAGAATTTCTTCAATGTCTTCAGCCATTTCGTCAACTCTTTTTGAACAGTATTATTACTAAGTGGAATCGCTTTGGTAATTGTGCTTGGCGAAGGATGATGTACTACTGCACGCTAGACTTCTTATGTAGCTGGCAAAATCAGTTCTTCTCCAGTTGTATGAGGCTTCCGAGACCTGGCAATCACATGATTCTGTGCGTGCTTGCCATGTTGTATGTGGATTACGTGAGTGCATTGTCGATTTAGAGAGGATAATAGCTCAGGATTTAGACAGTTAAGTAGGCTCTGAGTTTATTTACTAGATAAGCTAATGACTTGGCTGGCAGAAGAGCACAGTTTTGGTTCAAGGGTAATGAGCATCAGAGGCCCCCGATTATGGAATAGCCTTCCGACTGCGATTAAAAATACAGGTTCATTAATGTCTTTTAAAACTAATCTTAAGAAAAGCCTTTTAAATAGATGATTCCGACTGCGATTAAAAATACAGGTTCATTAATGTCTTTTAAAACTAATCTTAAGAAAAGCCTTTTAAATAGATGAAGATAGAATTTTAGTTGTATAGTGTTGATGCTGATCATTGATAATAGAAGTGCACATTTGGAATAAGTTATATTGTGTTCTCTGATGAATTTCTCAGTTATATCGTGTTGATGCCGGTAATTGACAATAATAATGCACATTTGAAATAAGTTTTAGTTTTACTCATGTATCAACTAGGCTACGATATAGTTTAAAATTGGATTTTAAGTGTAAATCATTTACTAAATAATTCTGCTAAACTGTAGAAGTTCTGCGTACTGTTGGGACATCACTTACGAAAATAAAAATTAGTAATGAGCTGAATAGACAAACTCTCAGATCTTGATCACCACACCAGATGCCTTTTCTGAACAAAGCTCACTTGTTAGCAGGGGGAAAGTTTACTTAAGAGAAACAGAGAACCAGATCGATTTTGGATTAATGTGCTTTAGGTCTGATGTGACCAAAATTGATCTCGTTGGCCGGATGCAGCTGGCATTGTTTGGTGCCTTGATGAACTCGCTTGTGTTCTAAAGAACACCATCCTTACAATCGAGCGTGGAGGCGACAGCATTATGAAGTGAGGCCTTTTTTTCCTTGAATGGGACTGGTGTTCATATAATTGATCAATGTATGGAGCCAAGTACCGGGAAATGGTGGCAATACATTAACGTCAACTGTGGAGAAGTCGCAGGTGCAGGATGATTGGGTGTTTCAGCAAGGCAATGTTCCTAAGTACACAGCCAAAGTAACACGTAAGTCGTTCCTGCAGAACAATAGTAATGTTCTATCGTGGTCGAGTCAACCACCTGAGTTGAATCCGATCGAAAGTTTGTGGCGAATATTGAAGAAAAAGTCTATGAGGAAACATGCAAACTTCGCACAATTGTAAGGAAGAGTAGGCAAATATTCCCACACAATGTTGCCAGGATTTAGTAAAGTCATATAAAAACTCTTGGCAGCAGTTATAGCAAAAAAAGAAACGCTTGTCAGCAGTTATAGCAAACAATGGTTCCCTAACGAAATATTAGGCTCTCAATCTCGCGTATAAATACTTATTTCCACCCTAATATTTATTTTGTTTGTCATGTATATTTGAAGAATATCTTTAACTGTATCTATTAAATGTAATAAATAATTGTTAATTAATATTATACACAAAAAATATATAGTTGGACATAATTTAAATACTTTTTAAGCGTCCAAATATTTGTTTCCCCACCCTGTAGGTGTGGGGGAGAATGGTTGGGAGTTTACACTGATCGTTAGATGGTATGCTTCGAGGAGATGGGGTCCAGAGTAATTAGTGTTATTTCAAGGCCTTCCTCGTCTTTTCCTGCCAAGACCAAAAATAGCTAAAAAAAATTTCAACTTTAAAATTATCGATAAATGGAAGGCACTCCCCGCGGAAGTAGTAAATGGTAGTAGTGTTAATAGTTTTAAAAACAAAATTGACACTTATTTTACGAATAATGATATTGTTTAAATATGGAGCCCTGTTATGGGTTGAATATCGCCTGAGTGAGCATCGTGGCGACAATGTCTAAAAGAGGACTATTAGCATACTCGTATTAGTATAGAATGGGAATGGCCTTTGAGTGGACTAAATAGTCCTTGCTGGCTCCCTGTAACTATGTAACTATATTTGAGTCGCTTTAACTCAGACGGGAGCTTAATTTTTTTTTCCAAAATGGAGTCATTTGGAGAATAGCGCGTCTTCCCGGCGGTTCCAAAACTCCCCAATTCTCTACTTTTACTATGCAAATTTTGCACATTTTTTTATTCTAACTTCACCATTTTATTTACGATTCCTTCTTCGAAAACATTTACGCATCTCTATCCGAACCTTACTAGCTCACCTACAGTTAGTAATAATAATAATAATAATAATTTCTAATGGTATTATTGGTCCACTTTAGAAAGCGACCAAGACGCTTCATTGTAAACATTTATGAAAACTCCTTTCTTAATTTCTCTTCTTGTAGGGCATTTTAGGGGGGCGTGGTCGTTGCTGCAAGCGCACATTTCTCTTCCCCCTCTGTAGGGGGTCGTCCCTCTGATTGCAGGATTTACTCATCCCTTCGTTTTTCCGTTTGGGATCCAGCATTTCGTCTGTCTAAGAACTTTTACTTTTGAAATTCCAACAATATCCGTTTTCCTGCTATTTGAAGATACCACTTCAACGGGAAGCGGAATTTCACGAACGGGGTCGGGAACTTAGTGCATTTAGCGGAAAGAATAAGGATACGGAATAGGGGAAAGTGAATAAAAGTGGTTGAAAAAACATTTGTAAAGGAAATGGTGAAGTTTGGGGAAATGAAATCGTCGAAAATACCTGTATTAAGAACCACAAATTACGATGATGGTAAAATTTTAGGTTTGATTAGCTATTTATTCCCAAAGTTTTTATATACGAGTATAGTTTGAAACCCTTAAGTTGTTTTTCATTCCCTTTCGAATGATATAATTGCCAAAGTCCTCTCAAGGTTAGCCACGGAATTATTTGGCAATCTGATAACTATTCAGCCGATTCTAACGAAATTTGAAACCCTTATGTTGTTTTACATTCTCTATCGAATGATATAATTACTAAAGTCCTCCCAAAGTTAGGCCGGGTATCCTTGAAAGTTTTGAAGGTCGTAAGGCCATAAATCAGAATAAGTGAGAGCACGCGAATTTGGTCAGCAGACCTTATTTGGTTGAATGTCTTATTCGGCGGGAGCTTCTTTACCTGTATCTTTCCCAGTACTGCAATAGGTGGGGTCGCTACCGCCAGTCCCCAGTAATGGGATGGAACTCCCGCACATCGGATTCTAGTGGGATTGAGTTTTTTTGGGAAGAAGTTGACCTCATCAATAGTATATAATTAGTTTAACGTTTCAGGTGCTGTGCCCTACCAGACGCTCGCCAGGCAGGGCACAGGACACTAATCAAAGGCGGGTTGTTATCAATGTCTTTTTTTCTTTTTTCTCACATCTATAATTAGGCTTATAAAAATATCCGTCATTTTTTCGTTTAGCTTTTTATTCGTTTTACTTTGCTCTACAATTGTATAATTCTATTACGGCACTCTATATAAATGATCCTGGGGGCTGGATACAAAGCCATGACGTCTTTTGTCATACATAAAATTGTTATTCGTTCATCTGTCTGTCCGCCCTGTATGATTTCTACCCGCAGTGAAAATGGCTTCGTCAGTTATACCAGTTTATCATCGATGTTGATGTCTAACCAGAGTAGCGCTCAAGTTAAGATCTTTTTTGGGGGGACGGTAATCATATACTTAAATGTTCGATGGTTGCCTTCTACAATCACGATTAGTTACACTTGTGACTAAAGCTTTAGGTCGGGGGTTTGGGGTGGGGGATCTTGTGTAGTAAGGTAATCCGTGCACTGCACTCATGTCCCCTTCCCAGGACCCAAGCCTCCTGGTAAGGTCCCAGCGCAAAGATCGCATGCCCTACAGTGCCAAGCATGTTCACGATTGGAAAGAAGATGTGAACGCTCTAGCCTGCACATGGAAGTGGAGACTTTTCGACAAAGGTCTCAAGTCGAGAAGGGCTGCGGAGACTCCTCATCTCCACTAAGAACAAACTTAGGGGTAAGCTCCACTTTTGTAGGAAATAGAAAGAATGGGACGAAGTGATATTTTCTGATGAAGTTCCCTTCCGCTTGGTGGAGCTTCTAGAAGATCTCCCATTAGGAGGAGAAAAAGGGAAGTGCTCTCACGAATCCTGTGTCATGCCCACTGTGAAGCACCCGGACACTATCCATATCTGTGTCAGTTTCTGATCTAAGGGAACTAGAGCACTCGCAATTTTGTTCAGGAACGTTGCCATGAACTCAAAATAGTATCAAAACGTTCTTCTTCGGCACCCTTTTCCAACAGTTCAGGACCACTTTGTGAAGGATACCTATCCTTTAGCATGGTGGCGCATCTTGTCACAAAATGAAGCAATAACAAAGTTCTTGGTTGAAAATGACATCGAACTTTTGGGGCCTTTACCCGGCAATTTGCCAGATTTGAACCCAATGGGAATTTTTTTTTTTTTGGGGGGGGGAGGCGATAATCAAACTAAAGGTTGATAAACAGAAGCCATCCAATTGTGAGCAGTTGCGGGGCTTATTGCACAAAAATGGGGAAATATCAGTCCAGATATCATCATAAATTTCGTCTCCAGCATGCCAATACTAATTGAAGCAGTCCTGAAGAACAAGCAACAGCATTGTAAATATTGACTACCTGCATCAATTAAATATTAATTAATCAAATTTTCTCATGTGACAAAAATATAGAAATCTCAAAACTTTTGGCCATGACTGTACACTAATCTTCATTAACTAATTACCTGGTGGAGATACACCCGCTAGTTTCCCTCTATTTTTAAATTAAAAATCAATTACTTGTATGTTATACCAGTTTTTTCTTCATCGATTTCATTTTCATTATGATACTTGGTACTCTATCTCTCTCCCTCTCGAACCTCTTGATGGTGGTTCTCTGTGGTTAGGTCCAATGAATTGGTAGTCTTACAGCATGGCACTCGAACTACTTGGGTGGAAATAATGTTAAAATAATAATACCATTTTCGCAAGCGAACCGGGACTGAAAGCATTCAGTTTGTTTAGTTTTGAGTGATGTAGGTTGAATAATGCATGATTGCCGGTCACCAACCTGTCTCCAAACCATCTCACGATCGAGGGAGGAAGCCATGGAAACGTGTTTTGCCTGCACCACCAAGTGAAGGAATTCCTCGCTTTTCTAACGCCTTTCTATCGAGTCATCGCGCAATTGCATTTTGGCTGTCGACGGAAATCACGGTGGCAAATCGTCATATTTACGTGTTCTGCAATTGGGGCGCATGGATGGGGGAAGAAAAATGGGGGAACTATTTTCTTTTGTCTTGAAGCCTATTTTAGGAGATTATTGAATGATTTTTCCTGTTCCAGGGAGAAGTTGTTTTAAAGTCTACCCCCATAACCCTTTATTTCCTCCCCTTTATATTTTTTTTGTCCTGCAAGGGAAACTGCCTTGATTGCGCAACGGGAGTAAGGTCAGGAGACTTCCGTGCACCTGGGTCCTTAGTGCCCCTAGAAGTCTGGTCAGGATGTGTACCATATACTCATTTTCGCTTCACTTAACCGTTAACTTTATTTAGGAATTGTTCTTCTAAATATGGTGGCCATTTTTGTGTTGGTCATCACGTTCTTTCTTCTTTATTCATATAAGTTCGCCTTGTGCACTTCCTTGGGTTTCGGAGTTTCTGAAAACACCCTTGTGTGTCTCGAATTCAAACAAAGGGATTCTCGTAATGTAACTTCCATTTACTAATCAGGTTTCATCCCCCCTTCCCTGCTTCTCCTTCTCACCGTCTCAGAGATATTTTCAGGAATTTAATTATAGGTATATTTGATCATTCGTTGGGAATCTACTTCGAATCACCCGTCTATTTGAACTCCGCTCTGAATTGACAGCCACTCCATGTCCTGTAAATCACTTTCACCGCAAATCGTTTTTTAGCGTGACTTGAATATTTGAGAAAGAATCTGGCCCTGACCCAATGCGAATACGCCATAGTGGAAAATAAAGCAGGGGATAGACATAGAAAGAGTAATGATAAATAGGGCAGGAAGAATGAGGAAAGCTTGAAGATTATGGAGTTCCTTAATTCTGCTTTCAAAACTCGAAGTTACCCATAAAAAAAACGTGTATAACTTTGCACAATCCCTTTTCGTGAGCGATTACTACATGGAGCGTGGATTAGTTGAATGGTATGTCGTTGGTGTGTGGTAGTTACTTCAACGACCTTGATTTTTTTTTGTGCGGGTGGGGAAAAGTTAAAAGGAAAGAAAAAGAGTTGGAAGAACGATAGGCCTCCTCGATATACTAAAGATGGCCGCTATCGCCCACGAACTTGATGCCACGCCAAAGGCAAAGATAGTTTTCGACTTGTACGCTAGAATTGAAGTTTCTCGTTCTCTATTAAAAGTGAAATCGAATTAATGATCACATTCATCTAATAATTACCAATGTCGCTTTAGATTTAGTTCTTTCGTGTTACTCCTAAAAAAAATACACGAGAATTCAAAGGAGATTGAATTATGAAATTGAATTAATATTCCTTACTCTTACGCGTGACTAAAATTAGCAATAAATATCACCATTTTTGACGACAGGTTATACTATAGCTGCCCAAGTATTTCGTGGCAAGATTGGATAGATAGATGGTGATTTTTTTATTTGTGGATATTGACAAGGAATAGAATAACGGTTGTAAACGTGGCGATATTTACTCAGTCAATCGAGGATGTGGTCGACAGCATTGTCGTTATTAAAAATGCAAAACCATCAAAGGCATTGATGGTTAAAAATTTTAATGGAGGTTCGTATAGACAGGAGTACAGTTAGGGATACGTTATCAGGCTGCCTGAAGGCAGACTTCCATGCCATATTGTGTGTGGAGAACCGAAGGAGGGTAGTCCCTCAAGTGAAGGCTACAATAATAGATGGAAGGTCATCGTTATCGCCACTCTCAAGAAATGTGTTCTCTCTTCCAATCTGCTTGAACTGCTAGGGGGTGGTCGCTTGGCCTGCTGCTCAAGAATCCGCCCGATCCTTGACGCCAATGAGTCAAGACGCACCGCTATTAAGGTCCAGTCAGCGGCGTGCTCTCACCAGGAACAGGGTCGTGGTCTTCCATTCCCCGGCGTCAAGGTTCTCTATCTGACTAGTTCGAGACGTTGGGTCGCGGAAGATACTGTCGAAACCACCGACGTCATAGAAAGAGATGAAACCAAATTTTGGGACGATCGAAGGATGTCCATCTTGATATAGGTAAACTTCGAGAAGCAAGAACAAAAAGGTTTGCGAGTCGAAAAATACAAAACTCCATTGTTGAGGTTAAAAAATGAAAGAACGAAAAAGAGTTTAAAGGGGAACAAAACGAACGAGAAAGGATCCGGTATGGTAAAGCTCTTGGGAAATGGAATCCTTATGGTCAGAAGTTAAATTAGGCCTGATGACTTATTTGAAACCCTCAAGGTTTGAGGATGTACTCAAGAACTCTGAAACGAAGCAAATATTTGAGAATTACTCAAGAACTGGCACGAAGCAAATGTTTAAGGGCTACTCAAACACTTTGGTATAAAGCAAAGGCCAAAATTGAAACGAATTGGTGAAAGAAATGGGACAGTGCAAATAGGGGAATGAAATAGAGCGGATGATGGACGCATTGCTCTTAATTTTAAGGCTTCTTTCTTGACGAGGCTCGATCCAAGTGCTTCAGACGATTATGGTTAGCCAAGTGTGAGTAAACGGCGGGCGCGAGCAGTCCTGTACTAGCATTAATGTTCTCCGTATGGTTGCATGTGGTTGTCCTGGAAAATAGTTCGTGTTGGTTACTTCCAGTAACCAAGTTGAGCTACCACGAATAGTCACAGTTCTCTCGTTAGTTTTTTTTTGTTTCTTAAATACCCCCCCCAATAACTCTACTAAATAAAGAGATCCCAAATCCTTTTGAACTTGGGTGTCTGAAAACCTGAACCCAGGAGTCCGGGTATTATAGAGGACCTCCTCCCCCCTAAAAAAAAACAAAACTAGATATTCAAACCAACATAAAAAGCAGCATAACAATCGCTGGTGAGCCCGAGTAAACAAACGGGGTAAAGAGGACTAAGACCTCGTTCCTCATCAGGCTTATGTGGATATAAATACCCATCGGCAAGACTTCTTGGAACTGAGAAGTGTGTGTATTGCGCTGTGGAAACGGGAGAGTTAAAACAGAGGTGTTATGATTTTTGTGTGTGTGTAGCAAGATCTGCCTACCACTGCGCGGGTGTAATCCCAGCGCCACCAATCTGTGTCTGCTCTCGCTATGCATTGAGCTCGCCACCTCGACGCTTGAGGTCCGACGCCACATCCGCGAGGCTACCGAGCGCTCCTTATTTACTCAGTAAAGATGCATTGAATGGAGGAGCAAAGCAAAGTCAATAACCCACTGTATTAGTGATATTGACCAAGGATGTAGAGGTCACATATAACTAATTAATCCGAAAGTGAGGGCTTCTTCATTGTAGTCTCCAAGAACAAATTCTTAGGATACACGTACTTGTATTAATTTAAGTCTCCTCTTGGAAAGTTCCTTCCAAATATACCGATAATTCGATTGAATCATTTTAATGGACATGCATTACTGGTTAACCTTGCTCCGTCCCCCGTCACTGCAGACGCATGCATAACCCTGTTGATCGGGACGCTCTACTTAGCTCACTTTTCCCTGACAGGGGCTTATGCCTTCCTTAGGACTGTTGGGCAAGCTCAGGAGCGTTGTTCGCTTTCCCGCTCCCGATAGATACAACAATCGCATGATTCCTTGGAACAGGGAAGTGTGTTATGCTCTTAAGATGAGAGAAGAAAGACAGGTGTTGTGATTGGCTTTGTGTGTGATTTCGTGTAGGATATCTACCCATCTCCTATATGTGTGTGTTTTTCAGTGGTGTCTGTGATAGCGAAGTGATAGGAACTCCATTCGGAGGCCGAAATCTGAAGGTTTATGGGCCTTGTGGCGTGCACACAGGGCCACACGAATGTGCGTGTGGATGTCCGTGACACCGGCCAAGTTTATCGTCGCGTTTTCCGCTCCATGACCAAATCAGGGATTTCGTTCAGTTATCTTCGCCGGTGTCTCAATCCTGGCCATCTCTTGGACACACTGCGGAATTGAAGTGCCACACGATTTGCCTTCCTGGCCGCCGTGCTGATGGGACTCAGCTCCCCGTCCGGCCCCAGCTTAGCCTCTTCTCCTTCTTTCAGACAGCCTGTATTTCTCTCCTACTTCCTCACTTCCCCTACAACCTCTCCCACAACTTTCTATTTTCACAGGGTAGATGCTGACCTTCTCAGCCAAGTATCCCGGATCGGGGCTGAGGGGGGAGGGGACAATGCTCCCTAGTCCCTGAGCTCCGGTTTGGGATGGTGGGTTTTTAACAACCTGCTTCATCCCTACCCATACATTCCCCACATCAATTTCCCTTCTCTCTTCTTTATCTATTTTTTTTACGCCGTGCCTAAGGTGGAGCCGCCATGCCGAAGGGCTGCCAGGTCACCAGGCGGGAGGGGTGGCTTTGAATGGCGGCACCTGGCTCTGTCAGTCCCATACGCACCCCTCGCAGAGCGGGCCACTACGTGGGGGTGATTAGCGTTTGCTTCCCGTAAAAAAAATTAGCGTCACCATGCCCAATGATGAGAAAATAAAAAAATCTTCCCTCAATTTCCACTCGTCCATCGTCGGAGCTGCCCTCGGGCAGCTCCACAGAAAAAAAAAGTAGGTTACCTCCCCTGTGTTCTTGCAGGGGACCTTGCAAATCTCTCTAACCGGAGAGGAGGCTTACTCGTCTCCTTCGCCTACGGGTGTAGGGCACTCCCCCTCACCCTCTTTTCTGGAGGTGCGAGGGCACCTCCCTCTTTCCAGCGGCAGTTCCCCCTTTACTTTCCAAGGGGACTGGCAAGAAAGCCAACAGGCAGTCCATAGCCAACCGCTCTCCATTGAAGCGGCTCGGTAAGGCAAACTCCCTTAGGGGGTAGAGGGAATCCAGGCTCCATCGGTCGCTTTCCTCAAAAGACCTGCTGGCTAGAATATTAAACCTAGGCGGGTCCAAGGCCTGTGCCTCCCTAGACTCGACTTGTGACACCACTGCCAATGGAACCTGTGATGTCGTGGGGGGGGGGGCAACTGGAGCCCCCATCCCTGAGATAGAGATAGCCATGGTCCTTGAGGCAACCCAGCCTCAGACGGTAGGGCCTTCCATGGGAGCGAATCCGGGCTAGGCGCCAAGCACCGAACTCGAGTCCGCCCTTATACAAGGTCATTAAACGGCTTGGGTTTCCAAGGCAGTATAAGGAGAGGAGGGATCTCCGACGACCGGTGCCCCTGCGACTGCCAGGACCTTGCTGAGGCCGGTCCATTCTGCCTGGGGGCTCCTGTCACGGGAGGGGGAGAAGCGGGTTCATTCCCCGCCCTCCTCTCGTAAAAAAGAATAAAAAGACGGGGGGGGGGCTCCTTTTCATTCGCGGGGTCTGCGGGGACGGATGGGTCTGCTGCCACTTCGGTAAGCGACCAAGCCAAGATCGGCACATCCGGCCCCTCCATCCTCTCCCCCCGGGTGCAGAGCCCCTGAATAAGACCAAAAATGTTAGTGTGCAGAGCGGAGCCTCGATTACATCGGGGCCTCTGATTCAGAGATTACCCGGCATTTTCGAGCCCGCTGACTTCAAACGCTTCCTCGTTATTCGCTCCACTAATGGCACCATGTTGGCTAAGGGTAACATGATCAATCAGAGGAGAGCTTTAGCTAGTGTGATTGGTAGAGAGTCGAAGGTGACCCGTTTCACGGACGGGAGCCTTTTGGCGAATGCGTCGAATCCCTCCGAGGCGGCCATGATTAGTGCACTTCGGACACTTGATGGTACTCTCCGTGAGTGTGACGCCTCACTCTACCGTGAACTTCGTGAAAGGAATAGTTTATTCGACGGAACTCGTGGACTATTCCATAGAGGACATCACCTTAGAGCTGGCCCACCATGGGGTGGTCAAGGTCGAACGTGTGATGAGAAAACAGGGAGGGGCCTCGAGACCCACCCCTAGACTCTTCGTCACGTTCGACTGTGACAAGCATGCTGAGTTGGTGCGTGCTGGTTGGTATCGCTACAGCGTGAAGCATTCGTGCAACTGCCGCGGAGGGGCTATTACTGCCACCGCTTCGGCCATACTAATCGCTCCTGCAGATGTGCAAAGTCGGAGTTACCCGAAATCTGTCTAAGCTGCTCTAAGGCCGCACACGATAAGTCCAAATTGTGTCAATTGCGGAGAGCCGCACCCCGCTTCTTCGAAGTAATGTGGTGCGTATCTCCTTGAGAAGGAAATCCTGGCCGTTCAAGCTCAGGATCATCCCATTTCGCGAAGCTAAGGACTTAGTCCTGGCGCGCCTGGCGCTACCCGGGACGTCCTATGCCTCAATATTGAAAAAGACACCCTCTGATCCTGGCCCCTCCAAGCCTAAGAGTACGGTTGTTTGCGCGCCCATTCGGAACCCTTCTGCCGGTTCTACCCACCCCGGGCGCTCCCCTGGTAAAGCTGGCGGCACAAAGGGTCCACACCCAACTCCGGCTAAAACCAGCCCCCCCCCCCTCCTTCCCTCAGCGTGACCGTTTCCCGTAAGACGAAATTGCCACGCTCACAGGAGGCAACATCCCTGATGTTGGTCGCCAGGCCATCTTCCGGGGTTCCTAAAGCTGCCCACCGAAAGGAGGACAGCAACAAAGGAGCTTCGGCTCCTTCGCCGACGCCCATTGGTGGGCTGGGTGGCTTGGAGAAGGTGGATCCTCGAAAAGAGGGCCCCCCCGTCTACGAAGCCGCACGCCCGCCTAAGGTTTCAACGCGGAGGGAGGAAAAACTCGTATGGCGAGCCCAACCTCCCCCAATAAGTCCTCGAAGGCAACAGCGCCTTCAGCGCTTTGTCCCGCCAACAGCGCCCGGGATTCTGCTTCCGGGAAGCGTACGACAACTTCCGTTAGGGTCTTCTCTTTGAAGAGATCCCGCGCGTCTCCTGCGAGCTAGGCCTGGAGGGCATATTTCTTCAATGGAACTGCCGCGGACTCTGGGCCAACTGGGAGGAGCTTCGGAGGCTCGTCTCGTCCCGTTCCCCGTTAGCTATCTTTTTGCAGGAGACCATGCTGGGCGCATGCCCCGTGCCCACCCTCCCAGGGTATAAGGGTTTTGCGACCCCACCACTACGGGATGGGGGCCGGGCGGGAAGATGTGCGATTTACACCCGACATGATGTCTTCGTTCTTCTCTTCGCTTTAGATACCTCCTTTCAGGCAGTGGCTGTGCAGCTGCACCTTGATAGGAGGTATACTGTTATTTCTGCGTACATTCCACCGTCAGCCGACTTCGACGCGGGGGGACTTCCGCTGCATCGTGGCGCCGTTGTCGAGGACCTTTATCTTGCTTGGTGATTTAAACTGTAGAGACCCCATCTTGTGAGACTACTCTATCAATCCTCGAGGTCAAGTGCCCTTTAGACCTGATCGACGAGCTTGAGATGGGTGTTCTAAATGTGGATGAGTTTACGCATCACTGTCCGAGAGGTGCTTCATTTCTCTGCCTCAATCTATCTTTGTGCTCTCCGGATGCACAGCCCGATTTTGATTAGGGAGTGGTCGATGACCTCCATAGTAGTGATCACTTCCCCATTCAAATATTTTATTGACCGCTGCTGCCCGAGAGCCCGCCCTGGTGGTGCTTGGCGCGGGGGACCTATACTCCCATACTCTTCTCAGTCGACGAGTATAGTTCGTTAGTTGAGGCCGTTGAGTTCTCCGGCAACCGCATCACCGCGGGCCTACTACTATTCCTAGAAGGTCTAGCCGTTTTGCACGCTTACCACTCGCGTGGTGGTCAACCGAGTGTGAGACGGCCCTCAAGCAGAGCGCTATGCCTACATGCGCTATAAGCGCCGCCCGAACGATATCACTGTCGGTGAATTTCGTTGGGCTACGGCTAGGTTTCGTTATATTTCGAAGCACACCCGTCGCTCTTCTTGACTCGCATATATCTTCACTTAACGGGAAGACCCCTCTAGCAGATGTGTGGAGCGAGTCAAAAGGATTCGGGGCAATTTCTCGGAGGACTTCCCTCCCGTTCTCCAGGACAATGGGACCGCAATCTTGAACCTCTCGTCCGTGGCAGAATCATTTGCTGCGACCTCTTTCTCCGCATTCTCTAGCCGGCATGCTGCTCCGCCAGCATTCAATGCACATCGTTAGTGATGTTGCGAAAGGCGCCGGCTTGACTTTACCTCCAGAGGCGGAGAACCATTCAACGACAGGTTTACTCTTGAGTGAGTTGCGTTTCGCCCTTGCTTCATGCCGCGACACTTCCCATGGTCCGGACGATGTCCCGTACACCATGCTTCAACACCTGTGTGAGCGAGGCATGGCCTTTCTGTTAGATTTGTCTAACAGGATCTGGGTCGTGGGTCTCCTCCCGGATTCCTGGCGAATCGCTACTGTGTTCGCCTTTCGCAAAGCGGGGAGAGATCACTCTACTCTGGCCGGTTTCCGCCCAATCTCTCTAACCTCTTGCGTGTGCAAGTTGATGGAGAAATTTGTAAATGTTAGATTAGTTTTTTTTTTGGACAGCGTAGGCCATCTGTCTTCTGCACAGTGCGGCAAGTTTCACTCCACGTCGGATGCGCTGCTCCGACTGGAAAATGCCGTATCCGATGCCTTCCTTCGTAGATCGCACTACGCCACGGTGTTTTTCGATCTGGAGAAGGCCTATGATACCGCATGACGATACGGTATCATGGAGACTCCACACGATGGGGGCGAGGAAACGCCTCCCAATGTTTATATCTGAATTTTTGCGATATCCTCGATTCCGCGTGCTGGTAGGGGGAGCCCTTTCCACCTCAATGGAGCAGGAAGAGGGTGTCCCGCCGGGAGGTTTCATCAGTGTCGCCCCCTTTGCCCTGAGCATCAACGACATCACCTCGGTGCTGCCGGAAGATGTTCTCGCTACGCTCTACGTTGATGACTTTTCGATTTAATTTGGTGTGTCCCAGATACCAACTCTGGAGCGTCGATTCCAACAGGCATTGGACGGCGTCTCTCGCTCTGCCGAAACTCACAGGTTTCTGTTTTCCTTGGCCAAGACTAAGGTGGTGCACATCTGCCGCCATCCACGGCTCCACCATGTTCCAGACTTGTTTCTTAATATGGTACGCCTTTAAGTGGTTGAATCGCACCGTTTCCTTGGTCTTGTATTTAACCGACGCCTCACATGGGAGGCTCATATTCGCAGCCTTAGGGTCTCTTGTAACCGCGCAGCGCTTGGGGTGCCTATAGGGCTGCTGCCTTACTTTTTTATCGATCCTTTGTTCGTTTAAAGTTCGACTACGTATGCGAGTTTTATGCATCCGCAGCCGAGCGTGTATTGCGGACGGTAGACTCGATCCACCACACCGGCCTTCGCCTGGCGACCGGTGCCTTCCGCACTTCCCCCATTGAGAGCTTTTAGTCGATGTTGGGGAGATGCCACTCGCTATACGCCGTGCACAGTGCATTATTTGCCTGTACGCGCGAGCCCGACGCCTCCGTCACTCGCCAACAGCTCCCACTGCATCGGCAGCTGTTTTCGACCGTACCTATTCCGGCGAGGGAAGCCAGTCATACCCTATGCCCTTTGAGTTTGTGGCCAAGAAACTCATTCGAGAGCTAGGTATAGCTCTCGGGTTTTGATGCCACCCTGGAGGGTACCACATTTAGCTATTTGTCTCCACGCTTCTGCTCCCAAAGCTTCTACAGCGCCGGGAGTATTGCATTCGACCTTTTTGGAGCACACCTCGTGTCATGCTAGAACCGTGCCAGTGTATATCGATGGCTCTAAATCCAAATAGGGTGTCGGCTTCCATGCCGTATCCCCTCTGTTTGAAGTCAGCGGAGCTCTCGTCTGTTTTCCCGTCGAGGTGGTGGCAATACACCACTCGGTACGGGAGATTACGCGACCTGCCCGGTTTGGAGACCGGATTGTGATATATAGCGACTCACAAAGTGCCCTGAGTGCTCTCGGGGCATTGGAATCTTCGCATCCCCTGGTTCGTGATATCTGTGACCCCACGGTTTTGGCAAGCCTGGCGGATGTCGAGATTATCTTCTGCTTGCGTCCTGGCCATCAAGGAATTGCGGGGAATGAACGCGCCGATGAGGGCGCCAAAGAGTCCGCGAGGACTCTGCGACCGGACCATCGTTTCGCTCTTCCTCACACCCACTACATGGCAGGAATAGAGGCAGCTCTTCGGGCTGCTTGGCAAAAAAGATGGGAGACGGTCGAAGGGAACATAACGTTGCGTGCCATTGCGCCGCGACTGTTCCCATGGACCTACCCCCCAATGCCGCGAAGGCTTTAGGTTGCTTTCTATTGTCTCCGAATTAGGCACACTTGCTGGACATACCGCCATTTGATGGATCCCTCGCCAGCGCCCTACTGTGAAGACTGCGTTGTCCCCCAGACTGTTCGGCACATTCTTTTTGAATGTCCCAGGCTGTGCGATCTCCGCGCACGTTACCTGTCCCGGTGCCGAGATGGGCGGGGTCGCTACCGCCTGTCCCTTGTACTCGGGACGAGTTCGTGCTCATTGACTGGTGGACTTATAGACTTTTGAGGGCAGGCCGGCCTTCTCCCCTTTACTTAACTAGTTGTTTTTTTTTTATTTTGTCTTTTGATATTTTAGTAGGTCGCACGTTCTTGGGCCGGGGAAAGGCGGACCTCCCCCGACGCCTGAGCTTGCTTCCTGCTTACTTGTTTTTTTTCCGTTTTATTTTTTTGGTTTTTTTTTATCTGTTTGTTTTTTTAGCATCTTCTTTTAAAGATGCCTTATATTAGGCTGTGTTGAATACGGCGACTAATGTCCAAGTAGTCAGTCGCCAGATGAGCTCTTAAAATTTCAAAAAAATGAAGCTCCAGATTTGACTGGTGCTTTACACACGATTGCTTCACGAGATATTCCCGCCTCAGCTTAGTTCCATTGGGCAGGGGTGGCAAGGAGAACCTTTCATTACGGGAGAGGAAGTTCGTTTAGGAGAGTTTCGCACCGAGTTACTTCTGGTTATGTGCAGTTGCTACAATTAGTCGATGTCATACTTTACGTTGACTAGTTTAGTGACAATTGAATATATTATTATTTGATGAGAGATGGAGTGTTTGAAATATATTTAGTTATAAATAAACAGGAGAGGACATTTACAAATTAAATTTAGTGAAATTTCATACGTTATTGCGCTATTTCAAGCAGTGCTATTTGAAACACTTTGAAACGGGTTTGTTTCAAACAAGTTTGTCAATTTTTCCCCAATGTTTCCTTTTTCCACCCTTAACTTTATATATTTATTTATATATATTTATTTAATCATTTGTTTTTTTAATTTTAACCCTATAATTAATTTTCCAACCTAACGTGCTATGAAAAATATTTTTACCTAGCAAGACCACACAAAAGCCTAGCGGCAGTCATCCAAAACTATTCGAGGATTTATAAACATTTTGAAAATGTGACATAACTAATTTGTGCAACTGTACCTTCCATACATCCATTTCCCTAACTTCACCGCTCTCTTTACAAAGCTATTAAAAAAAATCCTGGTGAATATGCCCTCGTTGGTTTTCGCTTTTTAAAATATAGAGTATTTTGTTTTTGCTATCTACCTCATTTTGAAGGTGGGGATAACGTACCCCTTCGTTGTTTAGCTCATTTTGACCTTTTTTTTCTCCTTTTTTAGCAGACATTCAAGAAATGATGGCACCCACCGTCTCGATAGAAACCATTACTGTAACCCGACCCCTCAAGGTGAGTGTGACGTTTATCAATGGCAGGGTTCTGTTGCGTGACGTCGTATTTTTTGTTCATGTGACGGGTTTGGTTGATTGAAATAATCGGATCACAAGTTGGAGATCTGGAGTAGAACGAACCTGACGAGAGAAATTAATTTTCTCTTGAATTGATGGTGTACATAAATAATAATAAAAAAAAAGGCAATCGTGATTAACGTCGTTCAGAACTTGGGTTGAACAAACCTTGCTGGGTGAACGTCCCGTTTGGGTTCCTGACGGCACGCACCGTCGATCCGCTATACTCGCCTTTGGTGAACCCCTGTTTATTGCTTTGTCAAGTGGGAGCTGGGTGTTAATCATCTAATGGTGGTGATTAAAGCGGGTACTTATCTTCTCGTATTTATTTAAATCCAGTCGCCATCCAAACTGTAGATTTGGATTTTATTTTTACGTCTTCAAGTTTGCCAAGATCCATCCATCACTGTGACAGAATAGCCTGGGGCCTTTAGGAATAGGATTGATCCTTCTGATGGCATCGCTGCTTCATGGAGTTGATATTTTGTGTGCCTTCCAAGTGTACGCGTGTTTTCTCGGGCTGTGTGCACATCTTTTTACGTAAAATACACTTTATATATTGTATGATTGCCTCGGTTCGAAATGTCTTATTTGGGGTTTTAATTTAGATGCCCCCTCGTGATAGTTCGAATTCGTACTTTAAGTTCTTGCGCCCCTTGTACGAACTTTAGGATTGATTAGACTCGTTTCTTCACCATTCTGGATGTTTCTAACTGGCTACTTTTTTTCATCTTGCCTTTCGCTCTTTCTCTACTCAGTAATAATATGCTGGTTAGTTACGACAGTTTCCTTTCTAATTAAAAAAATAGGATTTTTTCGAGACCTATGGGGTGCTTGATGTGGAGCGATATGAAACAAATGTCTGGGAGGAAATGCTAAAATTCTCAAAATTCAGTTATTTTGACATTGAAATCCGCTTGGCGAAGCTGTTGTCACGGACAAGAAGGGAACAGTGGATTTATACCGCTCATGCAAACATGTAAAAATCATTTATTTGATCATAAATCTATTAATCCTTGGTGTACTTTAAGAATTATTTGTTAAACAATTTTAAACCTTTTTTCTCAAAAAAGAGGTCCGTCCATTGATGGTTTAGAGTAAGTCATCGTTTGGGTTCAATTATACTCTGCAAAAAATCATTAGTCGATGACTTGACTCTCTTGCTGATTAGGATGGAATTTAATCAGTAATGGTGTATCGGTTCTTGGAATGGGAATGATACATTCAGCAGGTTTATTTTCAGGCTAAGGGCTCAGTTGGAATATATTAGAAAGGGATTGATATGTTTGTAACACGCAATTTGCCCATCAGACACGCACACCCTAAGAGACTTACGCATCCTCTTCTCCCAAGTGCCCATGATACTTTCTTTTTTATTATTCTGACTATGAATAATAAAAGAAAACCAAACCAAACACAGTGGTGTAATTGAAATGTTTAAGTAGCGACTATTAAGGAATCTCCAGTAGTATAGTGACACATTCGGGGCAGACAGTGACGTCATCATGTCGGTTACGTCATCTTGTGACTTCATGTCGTCTATTCTATGTCACTATGGTGTTTACCCACCCCGTAGCATTCCAATAGTCTTCTACATTCCTATATTTTGGCTATCGGAGTAGATAGCTTTCGCTAGATTGCTATCCCTCGGAGTTGATAGCTGTCACTAAATTGCTATCCCTCGGAGTATATAGCTGTCGCTAGATTGCTATCTCTAGGAGTAGATAGCTGTCGCTAGATGGCTATCCCTCGGATTAGATAGTGGTCGCTAGATTGCTATCCCTCAGAGTATATGGCTGTCGCTAGATTGCTATCTCTAGGAGTAGATAGCTGTCGCTAGATGGCTATCCCTCGGATTAGATAGTGGTCGCTAGATTGCTATCACTCGGAGTATATAGCTGTCGCTAGATTGCTATCTCTCGGAGTAGATAGCTGTCACTAGATTGCTATCTCTCGGAGTAGATAGCTGTCGCTAGATTGCTATCCCTCGCAGTAGATAGCGTTCGCTAGATTGCTCTCTCTCGGAGGAGATAGCGTTCGCTAGATTGCTCTCTCTTTAGTAGATAGCTGTCGCTAGATTGCTATCCCTCGCAGTAGATAGCTGTCGCTAGATTGCTATCTCTCGGATTAGATGGCTGTCGCTAGATTGCTATCTCTCGGATTAGATGGCTGTCGCTATGTTGCTATTCCTCGGAGTAGATAGCGGTTCTAGATTGCTATCCTTTGGAGTAGATAATGGTCGCTAGATTGCTATCCCTAGGAGTAGATAGCTGTCGCTAGATTACTATTCCTCGGAGTAGATAGCTGTCGCTAGATTACTATCCCTCGGAGTAGATAGCTGTCGCTAGATTTCTATCCCTCGCAGTAGATAGCGGTCGCTAGATTTCTCTCTCTCGGAGTAGATAGCTGTCGCTAGATTGCTATCCCTCGGAGTAGATAGTTGTTCCTAGATTGCTATCTCTCGGATTAGATGGCTGTCGCTAGATTGCTATCTCTCGGATTAGATGGCTGTCGCTATGTTGCTATTCATCGGAGTAGATAGCGGTTCTAGATTGCTATCCCTCGCAGTAGATAGCTTTCGTTAGATTGCTATCCCTCGGAGTAGATAGCTGTCGTTAGATTGCTATCCCTCGGAGTAGATAGCTGTCACTAGATTGCTATTCCTCGGAGTAGATAGCTGTCGCTAGATGGCTATCCCTCGGAGTATATAGCTGTCGCTAGATTGCTATCCCTCGGAGTATATAGCTGTCGCTAGATTGGTATCTCTCGGAGTAGATAGCTGTCACTAAATTGATATCTCTCGGAGTAGATAGCTGTCGCTAGATTGCTATCCCTCGCAGTAGATAGCTGTCGCTAGATTGCTCTCTCTTGGAGTAAGATAGCGGTCGCTAGATTGCTCTCTCTTTCGGAGTAGATAGCTGTCGCTAGATTGCTATCCCTCGCAGTAGATTGCTGTCGCTAGATTGTTATCTCGGATTAGATGGCTGTCGCTAGATTGCTATATCTCGGATTAGATGGCTGTCGCTATTCCTCGGAGTAGATAGCGGTTCTAGATTGCTATCCCTCGGAGTAGATAATGGTCGCTAGATTGCTATCCCTAGGAGTAGATAGCTGTCGCTAGATTGTTATCTCTGAGTATATAGCTGTCGCTAGATTATCTCTGAGTAGATAGCTGTCGCTAGATTGCTCTCTCTCTCTCGGAGTAGATAGCTGTCGCTAGATTGTTATCTCTCGGATTAGATGGCTGTCGCTAGATTGCTATCTCTCGGATTAGATGGCTGTCGCTATTCCTCGGAGTAGATAGCGGTTCTAGATTGCTATCCCTCGCAGTAGATAGCTGTCGCTAGATTGTTATCTCTCGGATTAGATGGCTGTCGCTAGATTACTACCTCTCGGATTAGATGTCTGTCTCTATGTTGCTATTCCTCGGAGTAGATAGCGGTTCTAGATTGCTATCCTTCGGATTAGATAGCGGTCGCTAGATTGCTATCCCTAGGAGTAGATAGCTGTCGCTAGATTGCTATCCATCGGAGTAGATGGCTATCGCTAGATTGTTATATCTCTGAGTAGATAGCTGTCGCTAGATTGCTATCCCTCGGAGTAGATAGCTGTCCCTAGATTGCTATCCCTCGGAGTATATTGCTGTCGCTAGATTGCTATCCCTCGGAGTATATAGCTATCGCTAGATTGCTATCTCTCGGAGTAGATAGCTGTCGCTAAATTAATATCTCTCGGAGTAGATGCAGTCGCCAGATAGCCCCTTAAATAAATAATAAATAATAATCTCGGAGTAGATAGCTGTTGCTAGATTGTTACCTCTCGGATTTGATGGCTGTCGCTATTCCTCGGAGTAGATAGCGGTTCTAGATTGCTATCCCTCGCAGTAGATAGCTGTTGCTAGATTGTTATCTATCGGATTAGATGGCTGTCGCTATATTGATCTCTCTCGGATTAGTTTGCTGTCGCTAGATTGCTATCTCTCGGATTAGATGGCGGTCGCTATTCCTCGGATTAGATAGCAGTTCTAGATTGCTATCCATCGGAGTAGATAGTGGTCGCTAGATTGCTATCCCTAGGAGTAGATAGCTGTCGCTAGATTGTTATCTCTCTAAGTAGATAACTGTCTCTAGATTATATCTCTGAGTAGATAGCTGTCGCTAGATTACTATCCCTCGGAGTAGATAGCTTTTGCTAGATTTCTATCCCTCGCAGTAGATAGCGGTCGCTAGATTGCTCTATATCTCTCGGAGTAGATAGCTGTCGCTAGATTGCTATCCCTCGCAGTAGATAGTTGTTCCTAGATTGCTATCTCTCGGATTAGATGGCTGTCGCTAGATTGCTATCTCTCAGATTAGATGGCTGTTGCTATGTTGCTATTCCTCGGAGTAGATAGCGGTTCTATATTGCTATCCTTCGGAGTAGATAGCGGTCGCTAGATTGCTATCTCTAGGAGTAGATAGATGTCGCTAGATTGCTATCCATCGGAGTAGATGGCTATCGCTAGATTGTTATATCTCTGAGTAGATAGCTGTCGCTAGATTGCTCTCTTTCTCTCTCTCTGGGAGTAGATAGCTGTCGCTAGATTGCTATCCCTAGCAGTAGATAGCTGTCGCTAGATTGCTATCTCTCGGATTAGATGGCTATCGCTAGATTACTACCTCTCGGATTAGATGTCTGTCTCTATGTTGCTCTTCCTCGGAGTAGATAGCTGTTCTAGATTGCTATCCTTTGGAGTAGATGGCTATCGCTAGATTGTTATATCTCTGAGTAGATAGCTGTCGCTAGATTGCTATCCTTCGGAGTAGATTGCTGTCGCTAGATTGCTATCCCTAGGAGTAGATAGCTGTCGCTAGATTGCTATCCATCGGAGTAGATGGCTATCGCTAGATTGTTATATCTCTGATTAGATAGCTGTTGCTAGATTGCTATCCCTCGGAGTAGATAGCTGTCGCTAGATTGCTATCCCTCGGAGTAGATAGCTGTCGCTAGATTGCTATCCCTCGCAGTAGATACCGGTCGCTAGATTGCTCTCTCTCTCTCTCTCTCTGGGAGTAGATAGCTGTCGCTAGATTGCTATCCCTCGCAGTAGATAGCTGTCGCTAGATTGCTATCTCTCGGATTAGATGGCTGTTGCTAGATTGCTCCCTCTTGGATTAGATGGCTGTCTCTATGTTGCTATTCCTCGTAGTAGATAGTGGTTCTAGATTGCTATCCATCGGAGTAGATGGCTATCGTTAGATTGTTATATCTCTGAGTAGATAGCTGTTGCTAGATTGCTATCCTTCGGAGTAGATAGCTGTCGCTAGATTGCTATCCTTCGCAGTAGATAGTGGTCGCTAGATTGCTATCCCTCGCAGTAGAAACCGGTCGCTAGATTGCTCTCTCTCTCTCTCTCTCTCTCTCTCTCTCTCTCTCTCTCTCTCTCTCTCTCTCTCTCTCTCTCTCTCTCTCTCTCTCTCTCTCTCTCTGGGAGTAGATAGCTGTCGCTAGATTGCTATCCCTCGCAGTAGATAGCTGTCGCTAGATTGCTATCTCTCGGATTAGATGGCTGTTGCTAGATTGCTACCTCTTGGATTAGATGGCTGTCTCTATGTTGCTATTCCTCGTAGTAGATAGTGGTTCTAGATTGCTATCCATCGGAGTAGATGGCTATCGCTAGATTGTTATATCTCTGAGTAGATAGCTGTCGCTAGATTGCTATCCCTCGCAGTAGATAGTGGTCGCTAGATTGCTCTCCTTTGGAGTAGATAGCTGTCGCTAGATTGCTATCCCTCGCAGTAGATAGCTGTCGCGAGATTGCTATCCCGCGGAGTACACTGCTATCGCTCGATTGCTATATCTCGGAGTAGATAGCTGTCGTTAGAGTGATATCCCTCTCTGACACCAAATGAGTCTTGTTCCCACTTATTGATATTTTTAAATTAAATGTCTGTAATTCTCTGGGGTTGCAAAGGAAATATTTTTGCTTGTCTTTTGTGAGTTCAATCTGAAGTAATTTTTAGACAGGAGGGTCAGTTGTTCGGGTGGGTCCTAAGCTATATTCGTTATTTACTTTTTAATCCTGCAATTGGGCCTTTGTTGCTGAATGAAGGCTGGTTTGGGAGAGTCACTCTCTCCCCAGCCTTCAAAGTAATTTGCATGGGTCACTTGTAACTTAATAGTCTTTATTATCTTTTTTGACCACCTTCTGAGGGAGATGCCTTCGATGGATTGCGCCTGTTTTTATAATATAAAAATAATCTTAACTTCGCAAGTTATTGTCTCTTCGGTTGTCTAAGGAGGGTCACGTTCGTTCTTTTGGATGGCAGTGCGCTCTGTACGAACGTCGTTTACGTTAAACCTGGCCTCCTGGGCTGGACTTCAATGCATTGTCTTAGCTTTCCTTGATATTTTCACTAGTTTTTTCCTCCCTATTTTCATTACTTGCTTTTTCTTTCTATTTTCACTACTTTCTTTTTTCTTAATATTTTCACTACTTGCTTTTTCCTTGATATTTTGATTACTTGTTTTTTCTTCCTTAATATTTTCACTACTTGCTGTATCCTTGATACTTTCACTACTTGTTTTCCCTTTAATATTTTTACTTCTTGTTTTTCCTTTAATATTTTCACTACATGCTTTTTTTCCCCCTTAATATTTTCACTACTTGCTTTTTCCTTGATATTTTCACTACTTGTTTTTCCCTTAATATTTTCACTACTTGCTTTTTCCTTGTTATTTTCACTATTTGATTTTTGTCCTGTTTTTTCCCCCCACCTTTATTCTTCTCCCACATAAATCAGTCTGATGGGGCGAAATGAGGTTGAAATCAGGCATAATAAAAAACAAATAATCTCGCCTGGGAAAGGAGTTTTTGACCAATTTCTGCTGTTTCAAAATTAAATTTCTTTACGAGTCGGGGTGGGGGGAAGGGGGAAGGTTGTTATTTTTTTTTTTTATTTCCTTCCTTTGTTTCTTCTCGTTTTGCTTTCTTTCTTTGTCCATTAGCTATTGGGTCACGGCTTTGCCTTTTTTTTAACCCTCCAAGGGGGGACCCAGGTAGACTTACACCTCGCGCATGGGGGAGTGGCACGGCCCCTCTATGCCCAAGTTCACCTGGTAGTCTCAAACTAGATTGAATCTACCTGGGCTTTATACCTTATAAACCTCAATTATACCTTTTTCGACACTTTACTAGCTAATTCTCACTCATTCTTGGACTGTAGCCAATTTTGTAGGCTAGTAGCGAACCAGCTTTCGTCCCTTTTTATAACCTGGATGGGGTATGGGGGATTTCTCCGTAGTGGTGCATGTTGGGGGGGGAGGTAACATGTCCAAATTATTGCCACACTTTTCTCCTTCTAATTTCACCTTGTTTATTATAGCGAAATGCGTGCCCTCCTTTCCCCAACGCCCGCAGAAGCCTTCCCTCCCGACTAAGATGCATGCCGAAGGAATATGTAAGGAGGGTATCTCATATCTTCAAAGACATTTTTTCAGTTCCATCTTAACTTTTCTTTAAATTTCTCGTCTTACAAACTTGAAGGGGAGACGCCCTCGTTAGTTTTCGTTTTAAATGAAAACATCCTTAAAAAAATCTCATTTGCCCCTACGAAGATGTTTAATTCGATCTGCCGACAGCTGAATGCTAAACATAGCCTGTGAGAGTTAGCCTCGACCAAGATTCAAGCGTTTATTTCGCTTTAAATAAAAATATTTACCGTTTGAAGACGATAGAAAACCAACGCCTGTATCCACTTGGCTTTCGAGTTTCCCACGAAACCCTCGTTTTTATCCGATTTGACCTTAAAGCTTTATCCACAGCTCACCGGAAACTGGGTGGTGTTTGAATTCTTTTGTTTTCGTTTTACGATTCGCACATTTAAGATTTGTAAAAAGAATTAATTACACGCCAAATTTCTTTACGACTGGTTTTGGTATTAAAATTCTCACTGTGTTGGGTTAGGGAATGAAATATGGTCTACGTTCAAGAATCTTTCTTATGTTTTTTTTTTACAGTATTAATATTCCCTATTTTCTATATTCCCCCATCTTAAATTTATAATTTCATTCGTTTTCGAAATGTTTTTAGAATGTGGTGGAAATAAAAGAAAAATAAAGATAGCGATGGCGGACCACTTGCATTCCAGGATTTTGGGAGGGTGGAAACATGAAAATACCCCAAAAATGTGTACGACGAACCCTAACTCTTTTTATGAATTTAAGTGAACAAACTCTGGAAGTTGTTAATAGCTCGAGTAGCAGATGACCTTTGCTCCTTCAGACTGCTTGGAAGTTTAAGGGAGAAAGCTTTGATCCTACACTCTGTACAGTAGGCCCTGACATCGTTACCACAATTAAGTGGGGCCACGTTTTCTGCCCTGTGGGACCAGATTAGAGTGGAGGGAGGTGTTGCATGTTGTGGGAATTGTATAGCACCACCTGTGCTAGTGGTGCATGCAACAGCTAGGAAACGACTGTTCATTTGCAACTTAACCTCACGCAGATTACATGCAGGTGGCGTCTCCCACTCCAGGATATTGTATCTAGGTGGGGTGGAGGTGTCATTTCCACTTGAGATTGCCTGACCATTCACAACTTTTTCTCTTGCTCTACAGAGTGGCTAGAGTGCACCCGCCCCCCTCCCTAACCCAGCCTGTCTGTTGGGCGTGCTGCCTGCCAAAACTGTACACCCATAATGCACTTGAGAACGACCTCAAGGGGGGGGGAGGGGGTCAACCCATTACAAGCCAAACGAACAATATCGTAAACTCTCTCTTCGTTTGGTCAACACTTTTCTTATCGATTCACAGAGATGATCAAATGTTTTGGCAAACACATACCATGGTGCGAGTACACATGATTTTACACTAACATACTGGAAAATCAAGAGATGTATATAATATTTCGATGGTTAATACGAGTATTCATAAAATCAGAATTTAGTGTGTTGGCTCTCCATCTGCAGGTCTTCTCTGACTCGCTTTGTCACGCAGGGAATCAATCTCTGGAGAAAGTTCTGAGCAATCGAGTTCCATTCTTGCCTTAACGGTACTCGGCGGTTGTGTGTCTTTGCTTGCCCCCCCCCCCCTTCGCTTTTCCAGCATCGCCCAGAGGTTCTCGATCGGATTGAGGTCAGGGATTAGTGTTCGAACCATTTGTACTCTATGACACGGTGCTCCATCATACTGAAAAATGCACAGATAATCCCCAAACTTTTCTTGGGTTGTTGCTCGGTGCTCTCGGACGCCATTGGGATAGCATTCTTTGATCGTATGGGGTGTTTTGGGAAAAGAATATGGTAAACATGAAGATCGGCGGCGCGAACGATGGGACGCAAAATATTTCGTCCCTGTTCCAATATTTTTCACCTTTTTGGAGTAAATTCAAGGGGACTGCTCGTGGGGGGGGGGGGGCACAACACCTCAGTATATAATCAAAATTGTTTTTAGAATAATGTTCTAGCGTTTTTTTAGTTTTTATTTAACCAAACGCGCATGAATATGCATGCGCGGGTGAACGAAACATACACGCCAAAAAAATAACACTTTTTCGGGCGCGCCGCCGATCTTCATGTTTACCAGGAATATAACAGGACTGGGCGCTTTGGGTGAGAAACAGTCCCGTACGTTGATGGTCTCAGGATGCTTCACGCTTGCTACAACCCTCCAAGAGGGGGATCCCGTTAAGACATATCTGGCACACATCTCCATTTCACCATTTTTGCCATTTTATTTACAACCCCATTCTCACCTATTTTTATTGACTGACGGCTATTTTTGCAGGCTAGTCGTCGGCCAACTTTCGTCCACTCATCGGGAACGGGAAGTGGGTCACCTCCTTTCTTTTGGCCCGGTATGTGTGTGGGTATTTATAATGTGCGTTTTCTTCCCACCCCTTGCCTTTCTACTTCTCTATCCTACTTTATTAGTATCATGACTGATTTATTTGGGTAATGTATGCAATAGTTGCACACAAGTAAATCGCTAAAGCAGCCACTTAGGACAAAAGTCATTGGGTAGCACCGTGTAAATATAATGGTGCAAAGGCTGTTCACGAGCGTGAGTTGTGTCCACTGGTCCGCCGAAAATGTCATTGACTGGTGACCATTACGTTGCCCTGGTTGGGACCACTTGCATCCATTCATGGACTTTATGTACCGCAACAATGATGGGATGTTCCAAGAAGATAATGTAGCATCTAATCGAGCTATAGTTGCCCACAAATGGTTTGAGGAGCATCCTGGATAATTCCGACGCACCATGCCCCGTAAGGGGCGCGGCGATTTGCTATCCTGGCCGCCGTGCTGAAGGGATCCAGCGCTCCGTCAGGCCCTAGCTTAGCCTCTCATCCTTCCTTCAGATAGCCTGTATTTCTCCCCTACTTCGTCGCTTTTCATACAACCTCTCCCACAACTTTCAATGGTCAGCCTCTAATTTCACAGGGTAGATGCTGACCTTCTTCTCAAGCCAACCGTCCCGGATCGGGGCTGAGGGGGTAGGGGACAATGTTCACTAACCCCTGAGCTCCGGTTCGGGATGTTGTTTTTTTAACAACCTGCTTCTTCTCCATCCATACCTTCCTCACATCCATTTTCCTCTCCTCTTCACATTCTATCCATTTTTACGCCGCGTCTAAGGTAGAGCCGCCATGCCGATGGACTGCCAGGCCACCAGGCGGGAGGGGTGGTCCCAAATGCCGGCGCCTGGCTTTGCCAGGCCTGTAAGCACCTCTTGCAGTGCGGGCAACTGCGAGAGGTGATGAGCGGTTGCATCCCGTAATAAAAAGAGGGTCACCATGCCCAATGATGAGTCCAACAAAAAAACCCTTTAACTCCCCCTGTAGAAACGACGGAGCCGCTCTCGGGCAGTTCCACAGAAAAAATGGAGGTTGTCCCCCCTGTGCTTGTGCAGGGGACACTCCATATCTCTTCAACCGGAGAGGAGGCTTACTCGTCTCCTTCGCTTACGGGTGCAGGGGACTCCCCCTCACCCCCTTCTCTGGAGGTGCTTTTCGGCACATCCCTTTTACCAGTGGCAGTCCCCTCTGTTCTTTCCAAGGGCACTGCCAAGAAAGCCAGCAGGCAGCCCTTAGCCAGCCGCTCTACATCGAAGCGGCTCGGTAGGGCAAACCCCCTTAGGGGGGGAGAGGGAAGCCAGGTTCCTTCGGTCGTTTCCCTCAAAAGACCTGCTGGCAAGAATATTGAACCTTGCCGGGGTCAAGGCCATGCCTCCCACACAAGACTAGTGACGATACTGTCAACGGGACCTGCGATGTCTTGGGGGGAGGGATGGCGACCGGAGCCCCCCTCCTGATATAGACATGGTCCTTGAGGAAACCCAGCCTCAGACGGTAGGGCCTTCCATGGTGGGGAATCCGGGCTCGGCGCCAAGCGCCGAACCCGAATCCTTCCCTATGCAAGGTCCTCCTCAAATGGCTGTGGTTTACGAAGCAGTACAAGGAGGGGAGGGATCTCCTCCGACCGGTGCCCCCACCACTACCAGGACCTTCTGCATTTCGGAAAATGACCTGGCTGAGGCCGGTCCATCTGGCCTGAGGGCTCCTTTCGGCGGAGGTGAGAAGCGGGTTCATTCCCCGCCCTCATCTCCAAAAAAGAAAAAGAAAAAGACTAAAAAGATAAAAAAGACTCGGGGATCCTCTCCATCCGCGGGGGCTACTGGGACGGATGGGTCTGCTGCCACTTTGGCAAGCGACCAAGCCAAGATCGGCACATTCGGCCCCTCTGCACCCTCGGTTGCGGAGCCCCTGACTAAGACGAAAAGTGCACAGGGCGAAGCCTCGATGACATCAGGGCCCCTGATTCAGAGGTTACCTGGCGTTTTCGAGCCCGCTGGCTTCAAACACTACCTCGTTATTCGCTCCACTGATGGCACCATGTTGGCTAAGGGCAACATGATCCATCAGAGGATAAGTCCAAATCGTGTGTGGCCAAGTGTGTCAATTGCGGAGAGCCGCACGCCGCTTCTTCGAAGCAATGTGGTGCATATCTCCTTGAGAAAGAAATCCTGGCCGTTCAGGCCCAGGATCGAATCTCATTCCGCGAGGTTAAGGACTTGGTCCTGGCGCGCCCGGCTCGGCCTGGGACGTCATCTGCCTCAATAGTTAGAAAGGCACCCTCTGCTCCTGGCCCATCCAGGCCAACGAGCACGGTTGTTTCCGCGCCCATTCGGAGCCCTTCTGCTGGCTCTACTCAACCCGGGCGCTTCCCTGGTAAAGCTGGCGGCAAAAAGGGTTCACACCCAGCCCCGGCTAAAACCAAGGCTTTCCCCTCTTCCCCCAGCGTGACCGTTTCCCGCAAGGCGAAACGGCCACGCGCCTCCACCGAGTCGTTAGACTCACAGGAGGCAACACCCTTGAAGATTTTCGCTAGGCCATCTTCCGGGGTTCCTAACGCTGTCCCCCGAAAGGAGGACAGCGTCAAAGGAGCTTCGGCTCCTTCGCCCACGCCCCGAGGTGGAGCGAGTGGCTCGGAGACGGTGGTTCCTCGAAAAGAGGGCCCCCCGCCTCCGAAGCCGCAACGCCCGCCTAAGGTTTCGAGGCGGAAGGAGGAAAAGACTCGCATGGCGAGCCCAACCTTCCCGAATAAGGCGACAGCGCCTTCAGTACTTTGTCCGGCTAAAACGCCCGGGGTTCTGCCCACGGGAAGCGTACGGCCATTCCCGTGAGGGTCTTCAGTTCGAGGAGGGTCCCCGCGTTTCCTCCGAGCTAGGCCTGGAGGGCATATTCCTTCAATGGAATTGCCGTGGACTCCGGGCCAACTGGGAGGAGCTGCGGAGGCTCGTCTCGTTCCGTTCCCCGTTAGCTATCTTTTTGCAGGAGACCATGCTAGGCGCGTGCCCCCTGCCCGCCCTCCCGGGGTATAAGGGTTTCGCGACCCCACCACCGCGGGATGGCCGGGCTTAGGGGTGCGCGGTGTACACCCTGCATGATGTCTCCGTTCTTCCTTTCTCTTTAGATACCTCCTTTCAGGCAGTGGTTGTGCAGCTGCACCTGGATAGGTGGTATACTATCCTTTCTGCGTACATTACACCGTCAGCTGACTTCGACGCGGGGGACTTCCGCCGCGTCGTGGCACGGTTGCCGAGGCCCTATCTCTTGCTTGAAGATCTGAACGGCAGTCATCCTCTCTGGGGAGATTACTCCATAAATCCCAGGGGACATTACTCCATACATCCTAGGGGACATTACTCCATACATCCCAGGGGACAAGTCCTTGCCGATCTGATCGAAGAGCTTGAGATGGGTGTCCTAAACGTGGATTAGTTTACGCATCACTGTCCGAGACCCGCTTCATTTTCTTGCCTTGACCTATTTTTGTGCTCTTCGGATGCACAGCCTGATTTTGATTGGGGGGTGGTCGATGACCTCCATGGTAGTGATCACTTTCCCATTCAAATATCATTTTCAGGGCAACTCCTGCCTGAGAGACCACCTCGGTGGTGCTTGGCGCGGGCGCGGTGGCCTGCATTTCATGAAATGACTGAATTCTCTATCTCAGTCGAGGAGTTTAGGTCGGTAGATTAGGCTGTTGAGTTCTTCTCCGGCAACCTCATCGCCGTGGGCCTGACTACTATTCCTAGGACGTCTGGCCGTTTTGCACGCCGATCACTCGTGTGGTGATCAACCGAGTGTGAGACGGCCCTCAAGCAGAACGCTATGCCTACATGCGCTATAAGCGCCGCCCGAACGATTTCACTGTCGGTGAATTTCGTTGGGTTACGGCTAGGTTTCGGTATATTTCGAAGCACACCCGCCGCTCTTCTTGGCGGCATACGTCTCTTCACGGGAAGACCCCTCTATCAGAGGTTTGGAAGCGAGTCAAAAAGATTCGAGGCAAGTTCTCGCAAGACTCCCCTCCCGTTCTCCCGGTCAATGGGTCCGCACTCTTGAACCCCTCGTCCGTGGCAGAATCATTTGCTGCGACCTCTTTCTCCGCATTCTCTAGCCGGCATGCTGCTCCGCCAGCATTCAATGCACGTCGTCATGTCGCGGAAGGCCGCCGACTGGACTTTTCCTCCAGAGGCGGAGAACCCTTCAACGACAAGTTTACTGTGAGTGAGTTGCGCTCCGCTCTCGCTTCGTGCGCAGACACTGCCCATGTTCCGGACGATGTCCCGTACGCCATGCTTCGACACCTGGGTGAGCGAGGCATGGCCTTTCTCTTAGATTTGTTCAACAGGATCTGGGTGGAAGGTCTTCTCCCAGACTCCTGGCGAATCGCTACTGTGCTCACCTTTCGCAAACCGCGGGGAGATCACTCTACTCCAACCGGTTTCCGCCCAATCTCTCTAACCTCTTGCGTGTGCAAGTTGATGGAGAAATTGGTAAATGTTAGATTAGCCTTTTTCCTGGACAGCGGAGGCCTTCTGTCTTCCGCAAAGTGCGGCCCCCGCAAGTTCCACTCCACGTCGCATGCTCTGCTCCAACTGGAAAAGGCCGTCTGCGAGGCTTTCCTTCGTAGACAGCACTTCGCCACGGTGTTTTTCGATCTGGAGAAGGCCTATTGATACCGCATGGCGATACGGTATCATGGAGACTCTCCACATGATGGGGGCGAGGGGACGCCTTCCAATGTTTATATCTGAATTTTTGCGAGATCGTCGATTCCGCGTACGGGTGGGGGGGAGCCCTCTCCGGCCCCAAGGAACAGGAAGAGGGTGTCCCGCAGGGAAGTGTCCTCAGTGTCACACTCTTTGCCCTGTGCATCAACGGCATCACCTCGGTGCTGCCGAAAGATGTTCTCGCTACGCTCTACGTGGACGACCTTTCGATCTCTTTTGGCGCGGCCCAGATGCCAACTCTGGAGCGTCGACTCCAACAGGCATTGAACCGCGTCTCTCGCTATGCCGAAGCGCACAGGTTTCGGTTTTCTTTGGCCAAGACTAAGGTGGTGCACTTCTGCCGTTATCCACGACTTCACCCCGATCCAGATTTGTTTCTTAATGGGGTGCGGCTGGATGTGGTTGAGTCGCACCGTTTTCTCGGTCTTGTATTCGACCGACGCCTCACCTGGGAGGCTCATATTCGCAGCCTTAGGGTTTCTTGTACCCGCGCCATGGACATTCTCCGTTCCGTGACGTTCAGCGCTTGGGGCGCTGATAGGGCTACTGCCCTACTTTTTTATCGATCCTTTGTTCGTTCGAAGCTCGACTACGGATGCGAGTTTTATGCATCCGCAGCCGAGCGTTTATTGCGGAAGGTTGATTCGATCCACCACACCGGCCTTCGCCTTGCGACCGGTGCCTTCCGCACTTTCCCCATTGAGAGCCTGTTGGTCGATGCTGGGGAGATGCCACTCACTCTGCGCCGCGTGCAGTGCATCACTCGACTGTACGCGCGAGCCCGGCGCCTCCCTCATTCGCCAACAGCTCTCACTACATCCGCAGCTGATCTCGATGGTGCCTATGCCGCCGAGAGACGCCAGTCATACCCTAAGCTCTTTGGGTTTAGGGCCAGGAAACTCCTTCGAAAGCTAGATATAGCTCTCGGGTCGGTGGCGCCCCTTGTTCTGCCCAGGACGCCACCCTGGAGGGTACCACATTTGGCTATTTGTCACCACGCCTCTACTCCCAAAGCTTGTACGGCACCGGGAGTATTGCGTTCGACCTTTCTGGAGCACACCTCGTGTCACGCTGGAACCGTGCCAGTGTATACGGATGGCTCCAAGTCCCAAGAGGGGGTCGGCTTCCATGTTGTATCCTCTCTGTTTGAAGTCCTTGGGGCTCTGCCAGGCGCTGCGTCTGTCTTTACGGCCGAGCTGGTGGCAATACACCACTAGGTTCGAAGACCGGATTGTGATCTATAGCGACTCACAAAGCGCCCTGAGTGCTCTCGGGGCATTGGAATCTCCGCATCCCCTGGTTCGCGATATCCGTAACGCCACGGTTTTGGCGAGCCGGGCAGATGTCGAGATTATCTTCTGCTGGGTTCCTGGACATGTAGGAATTGTGGGGAATGAGCGCGCCGATGAGGGTGCCAAAGAGTCCGCGAGGACTCTGCGACCGGACCAGCGTTTCGCTCTTCCTCACACCGACTACATGGCAGGAATACGGGCAGCTCTTCGGACTGCTTGGCAAAGAAGATGGGAGAGGGTCGAAGGGAACTTAAAGTGGCGTGCCATTGCGCCGCGACTGTTCCCATGGACCTATCCCCCAATGCCGTGGCGGCTTCAGGTTGCTTTCTGTCGTCTCCGAATCGGGCACACTCGTGTGACGCATCGCTATTTGATGGAGCGCTCGCCTGCGCCCTATTGCAACGACTGCGTCGTCCCCCAGACTGTTCGGCACATTCTTGTCGAATGTCCCAGTCTGGGTGATCTTCGCGCACGACACCTGTCCCGGTACCGGGATGGGCGGAGTCTCTACCTTCTCTCCCCTGTACTCGGGATGAGTGCGTGCACATCGACTGGTGGACTTGTTGACTTTTGGGGGAGGCCGGCCTTCTCCCTATTATTTAACAGGGTTTGTTTTTATTGTTTTTTGCATTTGTTTTTTTTTCCTTTTTTCTTTAGGTTGCACGCTCCTGCGCCGGAGGGACCTCCCCCCGACGCAGGACCTTGCTTCCTTTCCCCCATTTAGGGTGTTTTTTTTTCGTTTCTTTAATTTTATTTTAAAGTAGCCTAGAACTAGGCCAGTTTTAATCCGGCGACTAATGCTCATGTAGGCAGTCGCCAGATAAGCTCTTTAAAAAAAAAACAAAAAAAAACGACGCACCGTGTGCCCACCACACGTTCTCCCGACATGACCCAATAGAGCATTTATGGAATGTGGTAGCCAGGTCTCTTTGCACCCAAGATCTGGCAGTTACAAATACTTGGGAACTGTGGACAGTAATCGAGACGGTGTGGGCCAACTTCTTTCTAGAGGTCTTCCGTCTACTTGTGGAATCAATGCCACGTCGAGTTACTGTACTTCGCCGGGCTAGATGGGGTCTTAGACTACACTAAGTACCTACTGACCTTTGACACCAGTGCACGACTATTTAAAATTATGGTTCTCAAATTCGTATCTCAGCTGAAACATTTAGCTATATCAATAAGTTTCAATTTGCTTTAATATTGAGTGAATAAACTATACTATTCTTGGAAAAATTAGTATGCTTTGGTGGGCGTGGTTAGTCGATATCTCCGAGGGTTTCTAATGAGTTTCCATGTCCGCCAAATTATAATTCTCAAGGTTCTTGTGTGTATTTTGCCCCAACTGCATAATCGTGTATCGGAAATCTATTCACTCGGACACGAGACTCGTTGAACTATGCAAATATCCTTTAACCGGTTCTAGTAAACGCCGTCGAGTATACGCAGACATCTTTGTGCTCTTTCACAAGAACTTTCTGATGTGTTTAACGTAACGTCTCCGTGTTTATAGTTGACGAGTTGAACCTTAGTAAGTCTTTTGTCACTGGATTCAAGGGGTCCCTATGAGTGGCCCACCCCTGGTTCCCAGGGCCACAAGTACTCTCATCTTCTCGATACTCTGATTAGTCATGGACAAACGTTTTGACAGAGGAAAATTACGCCCCAAGAAAACGTTAAAAAAAATTATAACAAAATGTCCCCTAAGAGCAGCTCCTATAAACGATCCCTAGGAATTTGGGTGGTATTTTATGCGTTTACCTGCACAATAAAGAGCCATGTGTCATTGGGTACATGTAACAAACCACATATGTGGGACAACTCCTATAAACGATTAATAAGCATTTTGGTGGTATTCTATGCCTTTACCCGCACAATAAAGTCGTGTCATCGGGTACATTTAACCAAGTGTCTCGGACACCACCACATATGTGGGTCACTGACCTGGAAACTATCTAGGTCTTACTCGGATCCAAGACCTGTGGATGATCCTTAAAAAAGACTGGTTGAGATTTGGAATCTCGCCAATAATGGCAACCCCAGAATGGAAAGCCCTTTAGTTCTGGGAATCAATTTTCGCTGGCAATTTGGATCAAATATTGTAAATCACATTATTTGAAGCTACGTAACACATTGAATAGTTAAAATGTACAAAGGTTGTCAAGAACTCTTTTTAGAAGACATAAAATTGATTCGAGTTGCTTAAATTGTTCTAAATTTAGGTCTTTTTTAAGCTAGCTATGTCTAAGCCTTTTATAAGATGTTAATGCCTTGGCATTTTTCATATATTTCTCTTTGTAAGATTTCTAAGAGAAAACTCATTGGTTCTGTCTTTAAATGTAAAACAACAAAACCCCCAAATCGTTACCATGGTTACGCAAGGATGATAGTTGCAAAAACATGGGAATATTATGTATTCAAATTAAATCAAGACCTGCTACATACAAAACATTTATAAAAATCGTATTTACACTTAGTGTACATCTAGGGTCATATCGAAAACAGCATAAAAATCAGAATGACAATCGCTGGTAAACCTGATGGCAGCATAATCGATCATTGGGGATGAGGTTCGGTAATACGGTGAACTGAACCTTTCCTAGTCCAAGGGAAGGGCTGCGCCGTTCCATGCCAGGAGAGTGTGGATATGAAACCCATTTTGGCGGCCTCAGAAATAGGTAAGAGTGATGTGTTGCGTGTGTGTGTGCGCGCGCGCATGAATGAAAGTAGCGATATATGTAGAGCAGCGTTGTACTTTGCCATTTGTACGATGGCGTATGTGGAGGAACCTGTTTGCGCTCGCACGCCAGACTCGGCGCTGCGCGTGATTGGCGAGAGTTTCCTACAGCCCATTTTTGTTTACCCTCTCGCTGGGATTCGAACTCGGTACTTAGGCGCGGAAATCCAGTGCCTTATCCACTCGGGCCTCGATGGCACCACTTATTTAGTTCTTAAGTTTCATTTTTGATAGCGATGCCCTCGATGGTTGCCGCTTAACTTAACAAAATATTCTCCCTCCCCGGAAATGGGTTAAAATGAGTTCTTATAGTATTTGTACTTTGTGGGATACTTGTAACCCTGTTTTAGAGTGCTTGTAGTTTTGTACTGGGTTGTTCCCCTATGCTCTTCGTTCAACCCTTTCAGCGCAAGCTTATTTACATTGTGATCGTTTCCAGGCTTTATTTATTTTTCAAGCGTTATACCTTTCTATTCTTTTTCACTTGGTTGAATTTCACCTCGTTCGATTACACAAATTTCCATGTCTCAGTAATTTTGCTGAACTTCCCTGTGAGGGGGAAGTTCATTTTATTGGCCACCGGCAACAACTGCGACAACGCTAGTCCCAAGTAGTTTTATTGCCTCTCGTCTCTTCTCCCTTGGATCTCGCTGGCGGCGTGGAGAAGGGAAGCCTACTACACTTCTCTGCGTCCTCTCAAGTGCGTATGCACTATAGTCTCCCGAGACTGATGGACGCCATCATCATATAACTATTATTGTTATTGCTACTAGTACTATTCACAATTATCTTTCTGATACGCAGACAATAGTACTCGAACGGTCTGTTTTGTGGTGGGAATCAAAAGCTCTGCACCTGCAGGTTGTTTACAATGCCAAGTCTCATACTGAAATTCGGCTTTCCGACAAGCAACACCTACATTCTCATCGTTTGGCTACTTTCTACATTTCAAAGATTTTTACATCTAATTCCAACGATTTTTTACAAACTTTTTTTTGGGTCATCCCATAAATAATGCGGCCTTTAATCATGTTTATCATGATTTTACGGATATAAATAATCGAGAGCGGGTTTGTTTTTATAATATAGTCTACTAAACTCAAAGCCTAGATACATAATCGGGGTAATGAATAATTCACTACCTGTCATGGGTATACCTGCAACAAACAATCAACATTTGTTTTGGGATATGAATAGCCTAATCTCTTTTGAACTTCTTAACTCAAATCAGACTATCGCCAAAGAGGTTTACTGTGCTCATTTGTACGTTTACATGCAACACTTGAAGAACCCCTTTAGCATTAATCAATAGAAGAAGAGCGCTCTTGCTATCAAGCCAGCGCGCGACCTCATATCGCAAGATATACTACACAAAAACTAATGAATCATCCCTCCACACTCACGCGACTAAGCCCCTTACGTCTTACGTCTTGAAAAAGGTAGAATTAAAAGTGTATAGTTATAGTATAGTGGATAGGGTTGTTAGGATAAAGTGATGAAGAGGAATGAGTGAAGAGTTAAAGTTAGTTGCTGGGTGACCAGCCATCTCTTTGGTTCTTATTTTTTCTTTTTCTTTATTATTATTCTGTATTCTTAATGGAGCTCTCGCGCCTCTGTAGTTCTTCAATATTTTGCATTTTTTTTTTTTTGCTTTTTGTTGCGGATTTCCTTAATTTGGTTTTTGCTTTGAGTGCAATTTCACCTTGCAGTGTATCTTTGGGGGCGGTTCTTCCCTCGAATCGGGTCTCCCGCTTCTAAAGTTACCGCAGTTGTTTATTCTATGGTTATGTGGGATATCAATCGTTCTTTTCTCGTCATCGTTCATTATGCGATCCAGTTTGTCCCACACCTTAACTGGTCTTCTGTGTAAGGACCCGTTCGTAGTTGGGAGTTCTATTTCGTTATGAAGATCTCTTATTCTTTTGCATTGTATCCTTCTTGTGGTGGGGATTATGTATACCGCTGAATTTTGCACTTTTTGAAGCTTCACCGCGCTTGTTTTCGAGAGACGGTTCATTGGGATAGCTGGGTAGAGCAACCTGGCTTTGCAGATGGCGTTGTATATTTTCTTTAGGTTTTTTCTCTTTGGGTTTCTGAGTTGGAACAGTTTTACTAGATATGTTTGTGCCCGATTGATTCTATTTGCAATGTGTTTACAATAGCCACTTCGGGTGATCTTTAGTTGCCCGAGTACATTTCCTTCGTTTACATAACGGCATCTCTTATCTTCAATCTCGACTCTTGGTGCGAATTTTCCATTTTCGCTCAAACTCGTTAATAGCTCCATCAGATTACTATTAAATCAATTTATGCAAAATTCGTATGAACACATACTAATGTTCATATAAACCTTTGCATACTAAAACCAACATAAAGATAAGAATGACAATCGCTGTCCTATGTCCTTTGCCACACCATTTAATCAACCCACGATTTGTGACCTTCCGAGCGACTGGCATGCTTGACCCGCCCACCTTTTCTCGATAAAGGGTCGGCATTGCAAATGGCTACTTTGCTCGCTTTTCGCAAACAGTGGCGATATCACT
The DNA here is from genome assembly GCA_963969495.1 of Ceratothoa steindachneri. Taxonomy (NCBI): domain Eukaryota; kingdom Metazoa; phylum Arthropoda; class Malacostraca; order Isopoda; family Cymothoidae; genus Ceratothoa; species Ceratothoa steindachneri. The sequence goes on from OZ018332.1 coordinate 105,134,254, forward strand.
TGACCCCGGTCGGTTTCTCCCTACTTTCTCTAACTTTCTGCGTTGTCAAAAACTGATGAAGAAATTGGTAAATGTTTGATTAGTCTTTTTCCTGGACAGCGTAAGCCATCTGTCATGCACAGCGCAGCTTCCATAAGTACCGCTCCACTTTAGATCCTTTGCTCCGATTTCAAAGTGCCCTCTGCGACTCCTTCCTTGCTTGTAGACAGCGTTTTGCCATGATTCCGCATGGCGATACAGTATCATGGAGGCGAGCCCTCCCCCCCACCTCCCACAATATTGATATGTGAATTCTTACTAGATCATCGCTTGCGCGTATAGGTAATGGAGCCCTCTCCTGCCTCATTTATTCAAAGCCTTCATTTAAATGGTCCAAATGAGAACAGTAAACCTCTTGTGATATTCTGACTTAGGTTAAGAAGAGGTTAAGAAGTTCAAAATGGATTATGCCGCTCATATCCCACGAAACCCGCAAGATAAACTTGCTTGGGTGAAGCCCTCGTTTGGGCTGGGCTATTAGTTTTCCCCCAGGATTAATCCATTATCTATGTACAATGTTTAATATTGTAGTGCATAACCCTCTTTTCTTGGCTCGTAACAATCTTTTTTAGTCGAGAAAGGAGAGATTAACAAATGCCGATTCTTTGTCGCGAGTGTACCTTTGGCATGTGAGGAATCCATTGTCCATCTCCTTTAAAAGGCGATACACAGTGTAAAGTGTTGAATGTAGTTACACTATTAAAGGTTACAATTGAATTTTCTTCTACTGTTATTTTTAAAAGATTTTGATCTAATTCCGAGCCAAAAAAAAGCCGCATTACTTATAAAGTCACATACTATATAACTTTCCCGCAAAGAAAGGGGGCGCTGTGTAGGCTTTAAATTTGGTATCTGGAGGAACCGTACCCAATCCCGGCCTCATTGGTTCCGTCAGTCTCAAACTAGATTGCGATTACCATTGCTTTAGTCAGTGTAGACATTTCAAATTTGCCTTTTTTTCCGTCATTTTCTTTACAAATATCGCCTATTTTTTGGCCACGCAGGCTAGTCGGCGCCGATTGGCTCTCATTCATTTATCCCTAGTTGAGGGAGAGGAGGGCCACCTCACCCTTCCCCCTTAGTTTTTTTTTTTTTTTACTACACCTGCATTCGTCCCACCCTTTTCTGCTACTGGCCCTATCTTACTTTTCTTTATCATTTTACGGCCCCCGCAAGTGGCCCTAAGATAAACTGGTGCTCTCTCTCGGGTCGTCCTTTGCATCTCTCTTAAATTTCCCACATTCTTTTTCACTTTGCCCACGTCTTTTCCTCTACACGTAAGGGGGAAGGGGTATAGCAGTGGTAATCCCACTCTTATGACTAAAAGCTTAAGGAGCGGCGCTCCCTCTCGGCCCAAGTGCCCGTACTTGTGCCCACTCCCCCCCCGTACCTGGAGGAAGATATGTGGCTATATATCTTCCATGTTTTTACTTTATCCAGCTTTATCTTTATTTTCTTTACACATCTTTCCGTGCACACTTTCTGAGGGTGGGGATTGATAACTTGGGGCTGAGATTCTCCTCGTTGCTTTTAGGTTAATTAAAAAAAAAAAAAATTGGAACTGTCATGCTTTTGATAGGCTTCCAAGAGTTAACGGAAGAAAGAAAGTTTAATTTTATCGACGTTTTTGCACTTTTAAATATCAAGATAACAAAAATATTCTATGAATAAGCGTAAAATGCGCAATTTCACATTTTCTATTCTTATTTTTCCTCATAGGGAAATGAAAGAAGAATCCAAAGAGGTTAAATAAATGGATGGGCAAAAGATAAGAATAGTGCAAAGGAATTTAGAATGGCACTGTTTCCTCTGTTTATTACCCATGTCCATGTGTTTCGCAGACATCTTTAAGAATATCGATGATGTAAGGTGAATTGCGGTTATTCAGACGAAGATAGATTATTTTCAGTCTATTTTAAGATGCTGGGTGATCTTCGCGCACGACACCTGTCCCGGTACCGGGATGGGTGGGGTCGCTACCGCCTGTCCCTTGTACTCGGGACGAGTGCGTGCACTTTGACTGGTGGACTTATTGACTTTTTTGGGGAGGCCGGCCTTCTCCCTCTTATTTAACCAGGTTTAATTGTTGTTGTTATTGTTTTTGTTGTTATTGTTTTTGTTATTGCTTTGTTATTGTTATTTCTTTTTATTGTTGTTTCCTGTTCAATTTTTTAAAGTAGCCTAGAACTAGGCTGTTTGTTTACGGCGACTTATGCCTAAGTCGGCAGTCGCCAGATAGCACCTTAAATAAAAAAATATATATATATATTTTAAGATGTTCCCGCCTTCTTCTTAACGAATAGAAAATGTCCTTTTGAATATTTGAATAATTTTGACTTTTCCGCTGCGATCGTAGTAAATTTGTATGGAGACGCAGTAGTGTTTATTCTTTAGGAACTATTTCGGCCCCAGTTCTTCCCATGTATCCTCATTCTTCCTGGTGGATTATTACGACAGATTTCTCATGTGATGTATTTATTTTAATTCAACGTTATTGTCTTGAGATTGATTTATTTTTGTCTTTCATGGTATGCGACTCGACCATGTTGAACGTTTATATCCACAGTCATTTTATTTTTTGTATGCGAAGTAATAAACGTTACTTTGAACCGTTTTATTATTTTTTTTTTATAATAATTTGCCGTGGAATATCTTTAACTCAATCGCTTTAGTGTGACCCACCCTGTTATTAAGAGCATCGTGAACCGCTGTTATGGCACATTGCGACTTGTATTGGAATTTTCTTATCGGGAAAATATTGCAACTGTTATTAATGGTTACGTGGTACTTCATAAATACCTGATTTTCACCAACAATATTATTATATTGTTTTAATGTCTCAATATCTATGTTGTGATTTGGTTTGTTGGTTTATGAGAATTAAACTAATTATGCACCGAATGACCGGATTATTGGCCCTAACCAATTTGATAACTTATGTTCTGAGATTTTTTAACCTCGAAACTTTACTTTATTTTTAAAATTATTATCCTGGGTTTGAAAAACCCTACGCCCATTTAACGTGATGCGATCCTTAGGACGAGAATAATGGCTTTATTTATTCTGCCTCTGGCAAATCGTAAACAGATTGTGGCTGTCTTTAAATGATAATTATGGTCTCTGGTAAACTATCTAATTTTTCTATTTTCTATTTATCTTAATCTTGGCATAGATTATATATATATTTTTACATTTATCTAAATTGACATCTTTTTATTAGTTAATTTAATGCACCACTGAATCAATAAACTAAATTCCTACAGCCGATGACACGGAATTGTTGTTTTGGATAGACTTTTTCTAAATGTCACCAAATTAGTCACGTGTCTACTCATAAAAGTGGCAATTATTTTGTCCTTTTTATTGACTCTTCAAGTCTAGTTACAGCAAGGTTTGGTCCTCCTTTTGGTTATCAACATAGTGTAATTGCTGGATTTATTAAGATTGATGTATATGGTACAGTTTCTTTCATTCATGTAAATCTAAGTTGCCTTGCCTGGTTGGAATCTCATCTCTAATGATTTTCGTGGAGCACTCGCGAGCCTATTGGGTATTGCGTTGGATTTCTACACCTAGGCTCGATTCCTGACAACGCTAGTCTTATTCATTCGTGCAGGAGCTGTCATCTTCCGTTTTTCCTCCCCTTGCGCCCGCGCACGTACATCAATCTTCCGTCTATAGAATTTGCTGAAGGGGTTTCTATATCTCCCTACCACTGGCGTGAAACTGGTGGGTCTCCTTCGGTCCTCGAGGGATTTCCAAGTTCGCTGGTTAGAGTCCATGAAGACTGATCCCTAGTTTACCAGTTAGGGTCATTCCGATCTTTATGTAGAATTCATCCGGTTGGGTGAAACTTGGCGCACGTTAGCTATCCCGGTATCGGACGAGGATGGTCTCTACCGCTTGGTCCTGAGTACTGGGACACTTTCGTGCATTCTTGACTGGATTCTTTTTCTGGTCCGCTGCCGCCTGAAAGACACCCGGTGGTGCTTGGATTGGAGCGGGCGCGGTAGTATGCATTTCAGGATATGACTTTCTCTGTCTCAGGCAAGGAATTTAGGTCGGTGGTTGAGGCCGCTGAGTTCTTCTCCATCGAACTCATTAACATGGTCCTAACTACTATTCCTAGAACCTCTGGCCTTTTCTGCACTCCGAACGCTTCCTTGTTGGTCAGCCGAGTGTGAGACGTGCCCCCAGACAGAAACGTTATAAAAAAAACATGAGGTATAACTCCGTCTGAACGATTTCACTGTCGGTGAATTTCGTCGGCTAGGGCTATGCTACAGTATGTTTCGAAGGACACTCACCGCTCATCCTGACGGGCATACGTGTATTCACTTAATGGAAAGACCCTCTAACAGAGGTTGGAAGAGAGTCAAAAGGATTCGGGTCAAGTTTATGCAATACTCCCACCCGTTCTTCAGGAGAACGGGACCACAGTCTCGCACCTCGCATTTGTGGCAGAGTCCTTAGCGACCGCTTTCTCCACATTCTCTAGTCGGGATGCTGCTCCACCAGCGTTCAATGCACGTTGTGACGTCGCTGAAGGCTGCCGACAGGACTTTACCTCCATAGGCGTAGAACCCTTCAGCGACAGGCTTAAATTGAAAGAGATTCGTTCCGCTCTCGCTTAGTGCGCGGACACCGACCTTGGTCTTAACGATGGCTCGTGTGGCATGCTTCGACACCTGGGTGAGTGAGGCGTGGCCTTTCTGCTAGAGTTGTTCAACAGGATCTGGACAGAATCCCCTGGTGAATGGCTACCGTGCTCGCTTTTCGCAACATGAGGAGAGATCACTCTACTTCGGTTGGTTTCTGCCCATTTTCTCTAACCTTCTACGTGTGCGGGTTGATGGTGAAATTGATAAATGGTAGCTTAGCCTTTTTCCTGGAAAGTGTTTGCCGCAAGTTCGACTCCACATCGGATGCTCTGCCCCGACTGGAAAATGCTGTCTGCGTGGCCTTCCTTCGTAGAAAGCACTACGTCAGGTGTTTTTAGATTTGGAGGGGGGCCTATGATACTGCATGGCGATACGGTTCCATGGAGACTCCCCACACAGTGGAGGCGAGGCGACGCCTCCCAATCTATATTTCTGAATTTCTAGGAGATCGCCGATCCCCTTACTGGTGGGAGAAAGTGGGGGAGGAGGTTTATTCGCCCCAATTGAGTAGGAAGACGGTGTTCTGCAGGGAGTTCCTAAGTGTCGCACTTTTCCCTAAATATCAATGGTATCACTTTGGTACTGGCGCAAGACTTTCTCGCTCCACGTCGAACAGCTTTTCGACTTGTTGATAAACGGGAGTTCTCTTGTACCCGCGTCATGGACGCTCTATAGGCACCTGGGGTGCCTATAGAGCTACTGCCTTGCTTTTCTAACAGTGATTTGTTCGTTCGAAGCTTCGCTACTGATGTGAGTTCTATGCATCCGCAGCCGAGCGCATAATGCGGTATGTGGACTCGATCCACCATAAAAACCTGGTTCGCTGTATCCGTCACGCCACGGTTGCCGCGAGTCGGGCAGATATCGAGATTATCTTCTGCTGGGTTCCTGGACATGTGGGAATTGCGGGAATGAGCGCACCGATGAGGGCGCCAAAGAGTCCGCGAGGGCTAGGCGACCAGACCAGCGTTTCGCTCTACCTCACACCGATTACATGGCAGGATTACGGGCCAGTTCTCTGGGCTGCATGGCAAAGAAGATGAGAGATGGTCGAGAGGAACTTAGCGTTGCGTGCCATTGCGCCGCGACTGCTCCCATGGACCTACTCCTCAATGCTGCGGCGGCTTAAGGTCGCTTTCTCTCGTCTTCGAATCGGACACACTCGTGTGACGCATCGCTACTTGATAGAGCGCTCGCATGCGCCCTATTGCAACGGCTGCGTCGTCCCCCAGACTGTTCGGCATATTCTTGTCGAATGTCCCAGTCTGGGTGATCTTCGCGCACGATACCTGTCTCGGTACCGGGATGGGCGGGGTCGCTACCGCCTGTCCCTTGTACTCGGGACGAGTGCGTGCACCATGACTGGTGGACTTATTGACTTTTTGGGGGAGGCCGGCCTTCTCCCCTTTATTTAAGGTTCCTTTTTTTGTTATTGTTTTGTTTGTAGGTTGCACTCTCCTGCACCGGGGTGAGGGGGACCTCCCCCCGCTGCCGGAGATTGCTTCGATTGTTAAGTTTTTCTACTTTATATCATTGTTAAGTTTTCATATTTTTACTTTAAAGTAGCCTAGTTCTAGGCTGTCGTGTTTTTCGGAGACTTATGCCCAAGTGGGTAGTTGCCAGATGGGCTCCATAAAAAAAAAAAAATTCTCTCGTCTCCGAATCGGACACACTTGCTGGACGCACCTTTATTTGATGAAGCGCTCGCCTGCGCCTTATTGTGACGACTGCGTTCGCCCCTTGAGTGTTTGGCACATTCTTCTTGAATGTCCCAGTCTGGGTGATCCTACCGCTTGTCACTCGTACTTGAGACTAGTTCCTGTATACATACTAGTGAACTATTTGACTTTTTGGAGTAGCTTTCTCTTTTATTTGACTTTCTTCGATGTTGGTCGCATGATCGTCCGATGGTGGTGGTGGTGGTGGTGGTGGGGGGGTGATCCCGACGCCGGAGCGTGCTTTCATCTTGATTTTTTTGCTTCTTGTTTGTTTTTATTTTATTTGTTCTCTTGTGTCATTTTATTAATCTAGCCTAGCATTGGGCGACTTATGCACTGGTAGGCATTCGCCAGATTAGCACAGAAAAATCTGTCTTGATGAATTGTTTTAATTCCTTAATTCATGCATACTTAGAATATTGTTAACCTAGTTGGTCGTTTTTTTTTTAATAAATACCATTGTCTAAAATTATATCCTTGTCCATATTTCACACAATTTTTAACTACCTAATAATTTCGATTCCCTTAAACAATCTTCCCACGCATATCATTTCAAAAGCTCTCTGGGCTAGATGTTGGCATTTGTTTTATTTGTTTTTAGATAAATAAAAGAAGAACTTTGTTCTGACAGTTTTTAAATTTATTTAAGAATTTTTCTTCTATTTATTCAATAAGCCTTTCTTTTTTCCACAATGGTATCATGTTTTCGTTGCTTTTACTTTTTTTTTGTTAATTAGCGATAAGTATTAAATCATAGTTTTTCATTGACTTAATGTATTAATTCGCTTTAAAGTAGTACCCTATACTTTATAATTTTCTGTTAAAAATAATTTTATGGCCAACTCGCTTAAATTGCGTTACCTTTCAGTCGTGACATGAAATACAGGTCGTATGTGTTTTACCTTAAAACGATAAGGGTGAATTCTTTTGGCACACCCAACCTTGTCTGCAAATTAGGGTCAGGAATCACCGTTTTTAAGTATTATAGCGACGATAATAAACTTGCTGAAGAGGACTTATTCATTGAATGTAAAATTTATCATTCTGATACAGAGCAGCTTCTGTTAGATAGGCTAAATTTCCCGCATATTATTTCGCTAACACCATTCATTATATTCACCCACCAAACACGTCAAATGAAATATTTAGAATTTCTTTAGAAATTTGGCCCCAAACTTTGTATTACCAGTGGAAACAAAGTAAATATCTCACTTTTTTCAAGCATTCACCCCAACTTTTTGAAAATCATTATTATAATAAGAGGTGTCATATAATATATATATATATATATATATATATATATATATATATATATATATATATATATATATAGTTATATAATCTGTAATTCGATGCTTTCTGCCTCTTTCTTTCTATCCTCGAATTTTATTTTGGAAAGAAATTAAATATAGTTGTTACCAGCCTGCCGCAGAACCCCGTAAGGGGCACAGCGATGTGTCTTTCTGGCCGCAGCGCTGATGCCGTTCCCGCCTTTTCTTCCTCCGCTAATCCCTACCTCGTCTTCCGTACCAATTATCACCCTGCATCGTCCTTCAATTCACCCCTTTTACTCCGTGACTTTCTCTATCTTTTCGTTGCCCCCCCTTTTCTACTGCCCAGGTTATGATAATAATGAATGAGCATTCACCTTACTCGTTACTGGACCCACCTATCTTCTCGACTTTTCTTTATTATATACCCGCCTACCCCCTTCCACACTTGCTTTCCTATCCACAAGTTTTCTGGTTGCCCGGCGCACTTGCGTCCTCCTATGAGCCTTGGTCGAGTAGCAGTGTATACCGTAAAGTCCCTTCCTGCTCTGGGGGTCGAATGCCCACTGGCTAGGGCAAGTATTAGGTATGGGGTGTGTTGGTCCGTTGACTCTACTAACCTTCTTCCAGTACACACATAATTATAGTTTACGCTGGTACCATCCTTTACGGTTAAAGCTCAAGGTCAATTTCGCTTGAATGGTAAGCCAGTTTGGCAAAGCCTATCAACGCTCAACCCGTGGACCAAGTATGTGTAAACTATCACATTCTTGACCCAAGCCATTGGAGGGGGGGGGGGGGCATAATATCTACTTTTGACGTGTACTTTTCCATTTGTCTAAACCAGGGGTCGCCAAACTTTATTCGCAGTGGGTCAGATAACTGAGAGAATGACGAACGCGGGGCGCATAACCATTTTGTTCAATACAATATTGTGAATACACAAAAAGTAAAGACAACCAACATATTTATTTACCAATACACAAAATACACAAGAAATAAAGACAACAAACATATTTATTTACCAAAAAGTTACCAAAGAAGGCGTCGTTAGCAATAAGATAGTATTATCACAGCCAGTGCGCACATATCCGAGTCTCACAAACTAAGCAGCAAAAAAGGTTAGTGAAATTTGTGAATCTGGCGTTTAGCTTTTAAGATATCATCAATATTTGCTTTGTAATTGCTGCATCCAATCAAGTGAATTGCCTTCAATGTCCATTTGTTGCAGAGTGCAGCGGCGGGCCGGGTGAAATGACCTCGCGGGCCAGATCTGGCCCGCGGGTCGTAGTTTGGAGACCCCTGTTCTAAAACTATGGGATATAAGGCAATAGTAAGCGCTCTCGTCCTCCCGAGGTGTCGGGGAGGACGAGGTAACATGAGACAACCTTTCGACCGGTGGAGGGCCTCTCCTCTCACCACCCGCATGCGGTAAAGAAGTTTTTCCCTTTGCCATCTTTGGAGCCGCTCTCGGGCAGCTCCACTTCTGAAAAGGTGTCCCCTCACTCCCTCCCCCGTGATTTATTAAGAGTCCCTCCAACTCCTTGCTACTGGAAAAGAGGTTTACTTTTCTCCTAGCCCTATGGGTTTGTAGGTTTTTCCCCAACCCCATTCTGTGGAGTCTCCAATGAACGACCAATGGCAGCCCTCTCCCCTTTCTATCACAGGAAACTGCCAAGAGGGCAGGCAGGTGCCGCCAAATCGACCGCTCCGGTGGGAGCGACTCAATAAGGTCAACCCCCTTAAGGGGGGGGAAAGGAAAATGGGATGCGTAGGGCGGTGCCCCTTGTAGCCCTGCAGTCGGGTATTTTGACATTTCGGGTATTACTTCCTTACGTTCTACGACTACTTTCCCCTCGGATATATTTTTTTCTGTCTCTGGTTCGGTCGTTTGAGCTTCGTAGGTTTTAGCCTTTGGTCTCTTCTTGATGTTGCCGCCCGATTAGTGGTCGGCTTTGAGTTTCTGGTTCTTGGGTAGGAGTTATTTGCTCTGTTGTTGAAGTTTGGATTTGCGCTGATGGTGGGTTTTCAGCGTACCGCATGGATTCAATACCGTTGTTATTTGATTCTCTTGAGTATGGCCCTGGTTTTGCCACGTTTAAGACATGTGCATGGAGAACGCATGTAAGTATATTCAAGGACTTCTCTCGCTCTATCTTTATTATGTTTCTAGTTGGTTGGAGCTGGTCGGCTGTGGCCTTTGTGACTTTAGCGTATGATTGATTTTGCTTGTCCTCTTCCTTTCTATTTTCCCCTCCTTTTCTTTTAATTTATCTCCCTTTTAAGTTTGACTATTACATTCCCTCCAGGTGTGCGTTTTTGCGTTACATTCGGAGCACCATTTAATGTCCTTATGGGGGTAATTTCTCGACACGTGTTCGTCTAAGGCGTAACAGTTAAAGCATGTCAGAATGTGGATTAAATCGTCGCTCTTTATTTGCTCTGGTGTAATATTTAGATTGATTGCTAAAATTCCTCTTCTCTCGCCTTTCTCGCCGTGCCAGTTTCTGTGAAAATAACTTGGAATACGTGTTAAGTTAGTTTTCTGTATTTGTTATTTCGGTTTAAGAACTTAACTCCTTCCTTGACTTTGATCCAACTTTGCGCTCTTTCAATTTCGTCCTTAATTTCAACTGCATTATGTGGTTCAATTCATGGATCGATCTGCCTAAATAAATTGCCATTTGTGCCTATAATTTTTTTGGGTGTGTGTGGGGGGGGGGGAGAGGTTGTCCACTCGACATCTTTTTCACTTTGGCAAATCGCAATATAGGTTGTGGCATAGTCGAATAACCTAACCAGCAACTAATTAGCCATAAATTACTCTCAAAACTGGTTCAATCGGGTTTTTGCGCACCCTTAAGGATGCGCAAAGGGGCCCGTTTCGATGTATCCACGGTTTTTCTAATTGTTTATCTTCTTTCTTGTTTTCTTCATGGGAAAAAGTAGAGGTAGACATTAGCTTAAATAGGCGCTTATGATCTACCTGGCTTATTCCGCTTAGCGTGTCGGTAGCTCTATCCTACCTACCTGAACCCTAGCCCTAGCCCTAGCCCTAGCAGTCTTTGCTCCCACCCACACAAGGCCACCGCTCACAGGGGTATAACCCCTCTATTATTAAGCTTCAACCTTCGCCGGGTAAAGCGCAAGGTTCACACGTGACTACCTATGGAGACTTGAGACCTCTATGCCGACACTCCCTAAAGAGGGGTAAGATCGGAAAGATTGTCTTTGTTTAGAAGTCAAGTCTTAAGTCTTGTGGTATCAATACAAGTCCCTTCTTAATCTTCTTGAAAGCGTTGTGGTAACTCGTAGAGGTAAATATCTTCAGGATTGCCTTTAATTTCTGACAATGCCATCCGTCATGCCTCGGCGAAGATCCGATTGTTTACGGTTCGATTTTTTTTTTTCCATAATTGAACTATTTGACGTCTTAGGAGGGTAATTTGAGTTTGTTAGTTTTATATAACAATTCTAAATTGTTTTGCATTTTCTTAATTACGCAGAAAGTTTATAAAAATAATCAAATTTTTTTTGGTTGCGACGCCATTTTCAAATGCCATTAGACTGCCTAAGTTACGCTCTCGTTTGAAGATAGCGAAACAATGGAGCTTGTTTTTGAGGTTAGATAGCGAAACAATGGAGCTTGTTTTTAAACTTAATATTAGTTAATTTTTGATATAATTATTCCTCTCCATTAGTGCATCTTACTCGTCGACCTAAAGAAGAGAGATGGTGATTTTAGTCTTTTTGGCTTGGAAATACCCTACAAAATACCGCGCGAGGTCGCTTATTAACAATTAACTTATTTTTTATCGAATATGAATGTCACAATTCAAAATATTTTTGTCATTTATTTTTCCTGAATATATACCCTATATTGTTGTATAACATTTTTATTTAACCCATTCATACAACGGGTTGTGGACTACTACCACAAATAAAGTATTTTTTCTTTTTAGTTTTATTTCTCGGTCAGATTGCCCCAATTGGCTTGCAAAGAGGATAGAAAGCGATGCAGCTGTTTACTCTGGATAGTTTAGACTGGATTTATTTCGCTTCATTCCGCGTATTTGTGTCATGAGGTGAATTTTATGAGCCGCTTTTGGGGAAACAGACAACGTGGACTTATCTTGGCATTGAGTAGCCGAGGCCAATTAATAAAAAAAAAAAAATAAATTCAATGGGAAAAACAACGAGGGCACCCGCAGAAAGTTTGTAAGGAGAGATCTATAACGAAGTGGTGAATTTAGAGGAAGTGAAAATGTGTGGAAAAGATATATAGTAGGGGGGGAACGCATCCTGAATATGTCAGCTGCTGCATTGTTTCCTATGCTACTCCTGACACCCCTTTGTGTGTCAAACACCAGTGAAGATCTGTGTAATCCAACGTAGCGTGATCACTCATTCGGGAAACAGGGTGAGAGCAGACTGGAGGAAAATGTTCCTTATTCCCCTAAAATAAAGCGAAAAACCAACGAGGGCATTTGCACATTTCTTTTCGAAGTGGTGAAGTTGGGTAAAATAAAACTTCCTAGGGACATTCCACGTTCGCCAGATTCAATTAGTATAGACAGGGATTATTTTTAATTAAATTTAAGGAGCGAAAAGGAAAGACCAACATGGGCATCCACACATGAATATTTTTCGAGAGACTAGTATTTGATGAAGTTGGGGACTAGGGTCCGTCCTTAAGACCCAGGAAAAAGGATTTGAAACGAGAACTGTGTCCGTGTTGTTATTCCAAGCGTAAAACTGGGTCAAGCTTATATAACCAAACAAACACCTTGTAATCTACAGGGTGGTCCCAAAGTCTTGTCACCCCATACCGAAAAGTAATAAGAACAATAGAGAACAATATAAGGTAATTTTCAAGGAGAGCGGCGCACCATATTTTAGCAGGTTATTATTTTTTTTTTTGCTAGATTTTAGCCGTTTATAGCTTTTTTAAAAGTTAGTTTCTAACTTGTTAGTTTATATTAGTTTACTATTATTACCCAAGTTGAAAAAGAAAGTGGCAATTAAAATATCGTGCGCTGCTCTCCTTGAAAATTACCTATAATATCAAACATGTATGTACGGGTTTTAGTGTATTCACTTTCATTGACACTTGGAATCACTCTCTTCTAAACTGTTCGAGCTCATGTCGGCCATCTGACCCCCCCCATCACTATTAACAGTGGGTGACAAGACTTTCGGTCATCTGAAATATAAAATTAAAACAATACTTGAAATAGTGAAAATAATATTTACACGGGATGACAAGACTCGGACCACCATGTTAGATTGTCCCATCAAGAACTCGTATGTCTAAGCAACCCAGATTTTTAGTCGCGGGCGACTCCTCGGTTGGTCGGTTGCCGTTTTGCTTTTCTTTTTTGTTTTTGTAATAAGATTTGTAACTATTCAGCCGATTCTAACGAAATTTGAAACCCCGATGTTGTTTTGCATTATCAAGTTCGTTAGAATGGCGCATTTAGATTGATCAAAGTCTCTTATATGTAGGAAGCTAGGGAAGAGGCAATTACTATATCTATTTTGACGACCAATCTCTCTGTGAGGGTGGCTTGAAGTTATTCCTGATCCCAACGATTTCGTGTTTGAAGTGTGCTTGATTGTTAGTGTGCGTGTGAGAGGGGGAAGTGAGAGGCGTATTATTAGGGGCTAATGTAATTTTCTGAGTTCAGAAGCTTTTGATTGGATTATGAGGAAGCACGAACGAAATCTGTCTTCGCTCAGATGGGTGTTGTAGGAGCTTTAATCATAGCTGAGAACTTCACCCGTCTCTCATTATTCAGAGTGAAGGTGAGGTGAAGGCTGAGACACCTAGAACCCGGACTAGTTTGCATTACTTTTTGTGGCATTATAAAGCGTGTGCACGTGTATGGTTATTAGGTTCTGTATGGGATTGATACGGGATTCGTTATTGCCGATTATAGTCCAGTTTTCATTTTCCAATTTTGGCGATTTATCCTTTTCCTGTTTATCTTCTATTTTATTGTTCTCCCCCCCCCCCATCTTATCGTTTTCTCTCACTCGACCTAGACGCTATAAACTTTGGATTAACATCGAAAGTCGGGTGTAATCTCAGCCAGTTTTCGAGCGATGGTAGTTTTCGTATCGCATGAGGTTGAAGGACCTCTATTTCCTCACTCTGTACCTGGACCACTTGCGGTATCGCATCGGAGTAGGAGAGTACCTGTCGGTGCTTTGGGATTCCTGTCAGTACTGTTAAGTTGAGATGCCTCCTTTTGACGCCACAGCGTTTGGGCATGCCGGAAATTGGCCTTGCGGGTCACTGGAGCTCATTCTTCCCTAAGGGCAATGACTATCTGGGATTAACCCGGTGTGAAGGGTCACGAAAATGACGTTAGCGCGCCTAAAGGCCTTACTACAGGGGGGGGGGATTACTAGCGATAACCGGGGGGGGGGGCTTTTGCTCCATGCCACCCATTCTAAATTGTTTAATAAGCCCGGTGAGATTCATCCGTTGGATTTCTCCGTTTTCACTTGGGTTGTCGCAAGAAGTTGGAAACCTTAAATATCACAGGGGGAGTACTAGGGGGAGAATTAGGAAAAGGACTTCATTCCTCCGAAACAAATGAAAACCAACGAGGGCATCCCGCCATACTTTTTTAGACGATAATATGTAAAGAAGTCGGGAAGTTAGTGCAAGTCAAAATGTGTAGGTTATGAGTCTACTTCCGTTCAGTAGTCTTGATTTTTGCACTAACTTCACTTCCTCTCTCGCTTCGTGCGTAGTACGCCATGTTTCGACATCAATTTCTCTTAGTTTTGTTCAACAAAATATGATCGGATAATCTCATCTCAGATTCTTGGCTAGAAAGAGGGGCCTCTCCGGGAAGACGAGACAAAAGGAGTGTTTCCTGTGCTTGGGAAGTGTCCTCAGCGCCATTCCTTGCCGTGAACATCACCGGTATAATCTCGGTGCTGATGTTCTCACCACGCTCTCTCTTGTCGACGACTTTTCGATCTATTTCGGGTGATTCAGATGCCTACCGTGGAGCTCGGGGTCTAGCAGGCACTGAACTACGTATCTTTATGCCCAAATGTAAGTTTCGTTGTTTTTTTATGGCCAAAACAATGATCGTGCACTTCTGCCGCCGTCGCAGGCATTATCCTGACGCGCACCTGGTAGGAAATGAGGCTCGCCTGAACCTGGTAGAGTCGCATCACTTCCTTGGCCTTGTACTCTACAGGTGCCTCAGCTGATTGTGTTACCCTACTCTAGTTCTATTGTTATTTTCTTCGCTCAAAGCTTAAGTATGAATGCAAGGTTTATTCTTTCACGTACGCCGGAGCTTCTCTCCTGATTCTTCTTCCTTAGGTAATGTTTTTGTTTGTTGTTTTTTCTTGTTTACTGTTTGTATTCTGTTTCTTTTCGGTGATTTTAATGTAGCCTAGCAATACGATTTTTTTAATTACGGCCACATGCCGTAATAAAAAAATATATATATTCCTTCGCGTCTTTTGCGGATTGTAGATTCGATCCTTCCCACTATTCTTCTGTTGGTAACTGATGTTTCCGCACGTCCTCCACAGAGATCCTTCTCGTCGACCCAAGAGAGATGCCAATGACTTTAATTTAGTGCGCATTATATATACCACTCTCATTTTGCGTCGTGCAAAATGCTTGTACGCGCGGGTTCACCCTCTTACCCAGTCCCAACGGCTCCCATTTACTCATCGACCAATCTCGACGGTGCTTATGCTACCTGCCGAGAGAGGTCGATCCAGCCCTAAACTTTCGGTTTCGGGTGGAGGAAACTTCGAGAGTTTGGTGTAACACTCGAGTAGTGGCATCATTGGTTCTGCCCAATATGCCACCCTGGATGATACGACCTTTGAACGTTTGTTGCCATGGCTCTCCTACCATAGCTTCCACAACAGCTAAATATTTGTGCTCGCATTTCTTGGAGCATGCATCTTGCCACGCTTGATTCGTGCCGGTGCACACAGATTGGCTCCAGGCTGAATGGATAGTTGCTTCCATGTACGCCCTTGTTCAGATACCTTTGTCTAGAGCATTGAAGCATTGTAATCTCCATATTTACTGGTTACAAGTATCGTGATGTTGTGAGTCGAGATGACTTTTAGATCGTCTTATGCTTTTTTTTTGGACAGGTGGGCGAGAATGTTTGCAGAAACAGCAACCGGACCGTCATTTAGTTCTTCCCTGCCATTAGACTACATGACAGGGATCAGGCCAGCCCTTATGGCTGCGTGGAAAAGAAGTTGGGAGACTGGGCGCGGTAATTTAAAGTTGCGTGCCATTCCACCCCTACTCTCTTGGGAGCCTATCCCCAATGCATCGACGGTATCTAGTCGCTTTCTGTCGCCTCCGAATCGGACCCCCTCTTAGGGCGCAGTACCATCTGATCGAACACTTCTGAACTTTCTGAGACTGCTTTGGTCCTCCCGACTGGACACTAAAACTTTGATGAATCTCCTGCTCCCTACCTGTCCCCAAATCGGGACAGGTGGGGTCATTACCACATTTTTCTTGGGGCTGCCGACCCCCGCAAAATTTAAATTCGTACTTTAAAGCACATGCTTTTGGTATAAACTTATTCGTAAGTGTTGGTTATATGACCTTGATCGTCCCAGTTTGTAAAGTTGACGTTCTTTAAAACAGCAGTTAATATTTGATGGCTTTTCAGAGGGCAGTGCTTATAGCCATAGCAAAAGGGGGGGGGCGAGGGGGATCGTTTATGCAACTAGTTTGTCTAAATGCCCCGCCAGGGTTTAACATTTTGTCCCGTATCTGGAGGCTATTTTCTGAAAGGGAGATTTTTATTTTGAATTCATTTCCTTGATGAAAGTTGATTCTTTCCTGTTGGTAAGAAATGTCTGTTCGGTCTTTTCAATTTAACTCGCCTCCGGGATAGCAACTTCCCTCCTCTAATTTTTCAACAAGGCAGTGGAGCGGAGGGAGGGGGGGGGGGGGGTAGATTCGTTTGTTACATTAGTATGTACGTGTGTGTGTGTGTAGAAAGAGAGAAATAGACCCTTTCGAAGAAACCTGCTTTTAGTGCAAAACGAAGCCGGTTTCATCCATTGCCCGTTCTCCTGGTCTTTAGCATTTTCACTTTCCTTACAAATCTCTTTTTCCAAATCTCTTCCACATTTCCCCAGAAAAATAGATTTAGGTATATGTAGTTATTTTACCTTGTCTTAATGGTGTCAACATCGGCATGTTGAAGGTCGGATCTACTTTGTCTCCGTATCGTTGCAATCTACCGTCACACTCTGCCCCCCTCTCCCCCTTCCGTTTTAGAATGAGATGAGACGAAGTTTTGGGAAAACTGCCGCCGAGGCCTTCGCCAGGTTTCTATTAAAGCCCATTTGAGGACACTGTCCCACGCAGAGGCGTTTTAGACTGCTTTCTCAGCTCGCCTTTTATGGACTTGAATGTAGAGGGGGTGCGTTCAGCCCTTCGCTGCCTTGATGCGCGACGTTGCTCGTAAATAAGCTAACTTGGAGAGAGTCGCTGGCACCGACGCAGCCAAATGCCTTATTTATTCACGTTTGTTGGGAAACTGGGGAGTTTGTTATATCGCGGTGACGCTTGCTTCCTCCTCGCCAGGTATAAAAGTTGCGCCAGGCGATTGTGCCTGTGTAAGAACGCGATTTTCAGGCGGGGCCGAGGGAAAGATGTTTCATTAAATATGTATTAATTTTCTATTGTAGTTTGTGTGATGATAATTTGTGTTGTTTTGGGGTCGTTGTTGGTGGTTGAAATACATTTTTATTGTAACTAGAGCCATTGTGAGGAAATTGCTCGCGTGCAGTAACATTCCTAGATCATCTGCAAGTAAGTACCTCGGTTTTAGGTAGATGGATTCTGCTTTTCGCTCTGCTCTCCGAAGCTGCCCACAGTTTTTCGATGTTTGACGGGTGGTTTCGGTCAACCAGTTCAAATATCTAATTTCCTCCTGATGCTCCTCAAACTATGGCCGTATACATGGTGTACTATTTTGAGCGATGGCATCCTTATTGAGAAAAGTAAGACTAGGATGAACCCACTTACTCAAGATAACGACCTACGTTTGAATATTAACTACCCCTTTACCCAATTCATAGGTTAAACCCCCTACTACAACCCCTCTTCTTTTGTGGTTAGAGTTAGTTTGGATGGTAGTTTTTCTCCATGAATAATCTCGACCACCTGTCGGAAAGGATCATTTGTCGAACCATCTTCTTCCATTCTAGGTCTAGGTATGATTTGGCTACCATCTCGTTTAATCAGTCAGGAATTGGGACTCAATGGATATTGGGCATGAAAAATTCTCAGGATGAATACCAATGGTACTCTTTGAAGGTTGTGAATAATGATCTTCGATTTGTAGGTCTTAATAAGGAAATCTCGGATGAGGTATTAGTTAAGTCAAGGTGGAACTTGTTATGTTGACACTATTATTGTAGTTCTGCGTTCTTGGAATGCAGTTAATACTAGTGTTTGATGGTTGGTACCATTCATTGCCGGTGTTGGCCATTTCTCGGCCATGTTTTTCGTGATTAATGTATTAAGTCAAAAGCGTGGAGGCCGTTGCTCGGGAAACGCCAAACAATTGGGCGGTTGGGGTTAAGAACTCTCTTGCTGACTGGGCATCAATGCCTTGTTCCATTGTTTTTCAAGTCTGAAAGGCAATGGATTATGTCAGTTTGCAAAGCAAAACCCAGAAACCAATAAGGGCATTTACCTCGAAGTGGTACGTTACGGGGAGGGATGGCAACAACTCCCTGGAACTGTTACGCTCCCCAAACGAAGTCACCCGTTTTGGTCATAAATAGAGTGAATACAAACAGGAGAAAATGAATTGTAATGTGACGAAGAGAGATTGAGTGGGGCGATTGTAGATGTGAACCTAAATAAGACTCATTATTTTAGTGTTCCCCAAACAGTACAGGGTTGGCAAACCCCCCTTAATTTTGAAAAAGCCCCCCCAAACCCCGGTTTTATTGGTTTTTTTTCAAATCTCGGTTTAACAAAAATGCTACAAGCTTTAGAATAGCATAGAATAAGAATAACTATCTATTTTTATAATATTATTAATTAATTAGTTTAATAATTATATTATAGAAAGAACAGATCACTGATCGAGAATTATGAGAGTATCAGAGAAATAACCTTAATTTCATACATATTTGTCGAAATTATAAACATAAATATCAATTTTGAATAAAATAATTATAAGTAGCATTCATTTCTTGAAAAAAAAAGTGTAATTTTGAAACAAAACAAAAAATCTCGGTTTTTCACTTGAAAAAGGCCCCCCCCCAAACCGGTAATAAAACCCGTTTTTTTTTTGGGCTGGGTTTTTGATTTGACAACCCTGAAACAGTAGTCAGAAATTTAGGCATAACGAAATAATGGGTATAATAAACATTGAGGATATCTATCGATATCATTAGAAACCTAAATTTTGTGGTTATATTTTGTTTATTATTTTTAATATGGCGCTGCAATTAACACAAACTTTGTGTTTGATTGGTTAATAAACCTGTTATGAAAGAATGGTTGTTGGTGACAAGTAAGGAAAATCCGCTGAAAAGAGGAGGTTCTTGGTGATTTTGAGTACGTATGCCATGTACGAACTCATTCCCGGATGCGTATACAGGGTGATGCAAAAGTTCTTGTACGTGTGCCATGTATGAACTCATTCCCGGATGCTTATACAGGGTGATGCAAAAGTTCTTGTACGTGTGCTATGTACGAACTCATTCCCGGATGTTTATACAGGGTGATGCAAAAGTTCTTATACGTGTTTTGAGAATAACAGCGTTTAGGGTTGAAAGTGATTTCTTTCTCTCTCCCTTTGATTCATTCTTTATTTTCATTAGTTTTGTTTCCTTTCTCTTTCTTCCCTCATTTACCCTTTAAACGTTCCATCATTGGTTGTCATTTTTTATTCTTATATGACGACCCCCAATCGTGTCTGCAGGGCAAGTAGAGGATAGTTACGTGACTTCCTAGTCCACATGGCCTTATTTTCACTTCCCCCAACTTCACTACTTTCTTTCGAACATTGAAAAACCTGTGGGATGCTGATGGGGACCCCGAAATCTAGCCTGAATTGCTTAGAACCCCCGAGTTAGAGGGTTCAAGTTAATACATTTGAGTAAATGTACACGAAATTGTTCGTAGAGATTTGCAACGTGCCCTACATGCCCCTTAGTATTTAGGTGTTATTATAATAATCATAATTCTTTTCTTTCGCTATTCCTTTATACATCTTTTCCCTTTTATCTCCTTTTTTTCGTTGAGTGAAAATGCCCTCGTTTGCCGTTTCTTGTTACTTTTTCAATTTTATGCTCCATTTTTTTCCTCGGGTGACACGGCAAGGGGGTATTAGGGGTAGCAAGAGGGTTTCATGCTGCAGCTGACATCTCTAGGATTACGCGACCTCTCCGTCCCAATGCCTGTTTACCTTCCATGCATTTTCACTCCCATCTCCACTTTTCTTTTGCAGATCTCTCCTTACCACCTTCGTGGCGGACATGCCCTCGTTGGTTCTCGCGTTGGATTATGCATTCCCTTTTCCTATTAATGCCCGATGATCTCTTCTCTATATTCCCGACGGTGGTTGGCGCATTATGTCTCTCATCTCCGCTCGTTTTCCATCTCTTTGGTCTCTCGCCCCACCTCCTCTTCTCCTCCTGTTTACCTCGGTGAAATTTCCATTTGTAACCCCACCCCCCTACTCTCGCCCTTCTCTTCCGCCTCTTATTTCTCTATTATGAAGCCGATCCACTATTTCCTCTCTCTTACCTTTCCTACTTGGCCTTTGCAGTAGAGGGGGCGAGCGTATGATGTACGTCTATTCGCTGGTCTATGCTGATGGGAGGTGATGGCTCCTGGTATAAGAGGGACGAGTGTCAATTTACTGGTATGTGTCCTCTACGAATCCCTTAAACCAGACCTCCCGAATAGCCTTCTTGGTTCTCGATGACGACGGTCGCCTGGAGTTGCGAGACATTTTGGCGCCCTCGCGCCAATCGGCGAAGGTCCGAAGGAAGGATGTGTTCTGTCGAGGTGACTGCAGCGAAATTCGCCACGTTCTGGGTTAGTGTGTGTTCGGACGGTGTTCGCGTTGGGTGTGTCGCCCGGCGGTGTCTGTTGAGTCCCACTGCTGGTTGCGCCTCCCTTTTGCCGTTATTTAAGAACTCAAGAACCCCTTCTCCCGTTGGGTGGCCTCGCGCTGCAGCAACTGTAGAAAGTTCTGTGTGTGCCTAGATAGGGCAGTTTGTAGGTCTGATAAGCGATTGGGTATTCTTTTCCCATATTAAAATATTCATCTCTGACTGCAACGCATTGTCTTGTGTGAGAGAAGCGTGCAGTTCATCGAAGGCTTCATTTACCTTCCCGAACTCCGATATTTCCGGCGTTTATCCTGTTTTGGCTTCATTACAGCAGGGAGTCCAGGCGGGTATTTAAATTGTAGCTCTACGCACCGTAGATTTGTTTGGACCGAGGTGCCAAGCGGGGCGGGTGATTAAAGGGCCGGGGATACCTTCCTGGCGTGCCTGTCTTTCCCCATCAGATTTGGAGCGATTTGAACACAAGTTCTACTCGAAACCCTGAAGGCTACGGACGTTTACGTCTTGTTGGAATGCGTCCTCGATCAGGAACCGACTTTGCCACGTACCGCCAAAATTAGGAGGTCACCGCCCCCGTGTCTCTTAAAATCACTTTTGAAATGCGTTTGTCTTTCGAAACGTATCTCGGCGAGATAGTAATGGTCACCTGTTAATAATCCTTTCAGTCGATTTTTACCCGTCCAATATACTCCGTATATTCGCCCTTTGGCGAGGCCCCTCTGATTTTATCGCAATTCACGCAATGGCTGGATCTAAGGTAGGTGTTTCCTTCCATTTCGTTCTTCCCATCGAGCGATTGGTCGTGTTATATGCATTTCCAAGGGAAATCATTCCTACGTTGATAGTATGCACGTTTGTAGGAACACGTGAATGGTTTTAAGGAACGTGACTTGCACTTTGGTTATCTCTCAGAAGGTACTCTATGAACTCGCTTTTGTATTTACTCACTATCTCGTGATCGTGTTTTTCCCTCCCCCTTAAAATAATGTATTGAGTAGCAGTAGCATTGTTCCTGGTACAACTGAAACCTGGAGGAACAGCACGGCCTCCTAGCCGCAATTGGACATCGCACCAGCCCCACTGCAAGATGATCTGCGGCTATTTATCTTCTTTTATTTTCGCTTTATTTACCTTCTCTACTTTATTTACAAATCTCATCTTACTAACTTATTGCCCGATACGGAAATATAAAAAAATAAAACAACCGTGATCGTATTTGCAGTATCAAAGGTGTGCCTTTTATTCTCATCGAGGATTCATATAATAATTCGAGTAAAAAGCGTGTCTTGGGGTTAATAGTTTTGTCTACTGTATTAGACACACTAAAACTAGTATAGTTCAAACGTCGAATTCCACTTTTTTTTTAAAAAAAAGAGGCAGTTTGTTACTTGAGAATTTGCTTTCACGTTTTGCCTTACGTTCTTTACCTCTGGTTATTCCCGATCTCTGTAAATATCCTGAGATAGTTTTATTACTCTCCATATTTGAGCTGGCGTGTATGCAACTCGTAACGTAACTTCACGTGACCACAGGAATGTATTCACATCTAAGTTTGCCACTGTACAAATTCGCGAGGAAATATCTTGATATATTGACACATTTCTCATGTCCGCCCTTTTATGAGCTTAGGATGTGATGTTATTGCATAGAGAACTATTAATCTAGCTGATATTGCGATTGCTACTATTGCCGCGATTCGTCTGGTTGTAATATTAACTAAATACGAGTTTCAAGGCCTCTTATTAATACCATTACATCCCAATTGGTTGATACACCTTGAGACTACTATAAACCAATGAAGGCCTGTTCATTACTGGTCATAATGAGTGGGAGACCAAACAATAAAAGCTATGGATAGAAACGGAATGCAATAGCGAAAGTCTTCAACCCAGAATTTTGAAAACCTTCTGTAAATAATTTGAATAAAATCACGATAGATAAAAATGATAAATTTAAGTCATTTGTCATTACAAGGGGTAAGGCTCTCATGGCGGAACGCGGGGTAGGGCCAGATGAGTTGCCAGAACAGTTAATACTAGTCTCTCTTTTGGCTACTATGACTGTTTATCTTACACATGACTTCTAACTTCACCAATATGCTTGGTGAACATATTATCCCCATTTTGGCAGTTGCCCCCGTTGAGCTTTGATTTTTTTAATTGGAATTAATATGGGGAAAATAAGAGGTTTGGGTTTATTTCATTGTTATGGTTAAAAAAAAGTTTGTGTTTTGTCCTCACTCATCCCCCCCCCAAGATGTTAAGTTATATTTTAATGGCATGTACGAGTATATAATTCTTTCCCAGTGTGTTTTATGATTGTGTATGCGTCTTCCCGTGTGCGTGGCTGGGCTAGATGTGATTTTAAGTGTGTGGACAAAAATTCATAATTAAGTTTTCTCTGTCACGCCAGAGTTCAAAGATTTGTTTTTCGATACGAAACTGGTAATTTGAAACAAGATATCTCATTTTATGAGCCATGGATCATGGGGTGGAAGGTACAGATTGGAATGGATGAACATTTCAGAATTGCTGTTCTAGGAACCCCATACTTACTGAGGTTCTAATATCGTATATCTGGAATATATATCTGCTTTTGTTTGATAACTTGATTTTCAGGCTGTAGATTTAGGGTTGATCAAATTAACCGGTAGCAATTTTTGAGTTTCAGTCTCTCTTCCCAATCCTTTACCTTCAGAATCAACTTATTTTTTATCCATTTGAATTCATGACTTTCCGTTGTGAAAAAACTCGGAGACGCGAGCCTCGTATTTTATTTTCTTTGTTTATGTCCTTGTGTGTGTTTAGTTAGGCGTAATTTCTAATACAAATGGCTATTTTTAGTCGCGTGCGAGTCTACATCTCACTATGTCGGTCGGTCGGCTTTTTTTAAACATTTGTAATAACATCATAACTAACCAGCCGATAATAAAGAAATTTGAAAACCTTAGGTTGTTATACATTTTCTTTCGAATGATATAATTGCCAAAATCTTCCCAAGGTTTAGCCCGGGAATTATTTTGTTTTGGCACTAACATCATAACTATTCGACCCATACTCTGCTAGACTAGACTAGCCTAGGCTATAATATGCTATACTCTGCTAGGCAAGCCTAGAATAGGCTATTATAGGCTAGGCTATACTATGCTAAGATATAATGTACAAGGGTAAGATATACTATGCTAATTTAGGCTGTAAAATGTTATGCTATGCTAGACAATACTAAGCTATGCTTGACTAGGGTATAATAGGATATACTTGTCTAGGATAGTTATTGCTAGGTTAGGTTATACTATACAAGGCTATGGTAAGCTATGCTAAGCTATACTAGGCTAGATAGGGCTATACTATGCTATGCTAGGCTAAGGAGAGCTATTCTTGGTAATAATATGTTAGGCTACCATAGGCTAGCTAACTAAGGCTATAATAGGCTAAGCTATGCAAGGTTATTCTAGTATATGACATGGGATACTAGGCTATAATATGATACGCTTGGCTATATTATGGTAGGTGTGGTTATGCTAGGATCGGCTATATCAAGCTAGCCTATTGTATGCTAGGCTAGTCTGTCATATGCAACCCCGTAAGGGGCGCGGCGGTTTGCTTTCCTGGCCACCGTTCGGCCATAGCTTAGCCTCTTCTCATTCTTTTAGACAGCCTGTATTTCTTCCCTACTTCCTCACTTCCATTACAACCTCCCACAACTTTCTCTGGTCGGCCTCTATTTTCACAGGGTAGAAGCTGACCTTCTTAGCCAACTATCCCGGATCGGGGCGGAGGGGGGAATGTTCCCTAACCCCTGAGCTCCTGTTTGGGATGGTGGGTTTTTAACAAACTTCTTCATCCCCACCCATACCTTCCTCACATATCTTTTCCTTCTCTCTTCACACAGTTATCAATTTTAAGCCACGTCCAAGGTGGAGCCACCATGCTGAGGGACTGCCAGGCCACCAGGCGGGAGGGGTGGTCCTGAATGGCGGCACCTAACTCTGCCAGGCCTGTACGCACCCCTTGCAGGGGGGGGGGGATACTGCGAGGGGTGATGAGCGTGTGCATCCCGTGAGAAAATTGGAGTCACCATGCCCAATGATGCGAATTTTTTTTTAAAAAACCTTTCCCTTTCCACCTCGCAATCAACGGAGCTTCCTTCGGGCAGCTCCTCAGAAAAAAATGGAGATTTTCCTCCTTGTGCTCTCGCAGGGGATCCTCCAAATCCCTCTAACCGGAAAGGAGGCTTATTCCTCTCCTTCGCCTACGGCTGTAGGGGGACTCACCCCTTTGTTTGTCTATAGGTGTCTTCGGGCACCTCCCTCTTTCCAGCGGCAGTCCCCCCTTTACTTTCCAAGGGGACTACCTAGAAAGCCAGCAGACAGCCCATACCCGACCGCTCCCCATTGAAGCGGCTCGGTAGGGCAAACCCCCTTAAGGGGGAGAGGGAAGCCAGGCCCCTTCGGTCGCTTCCCTCAAAAGACCTGCTGGCTAGAATACTAAAACGCGGTGGTCAAGGCCTGTGCCTCCCAAGACGAGCCTAATGACACTGCTGCCAATAGGACCTGTGATGTCCTGGGGAGGGGCAAATGGAGGCCCCACCCGAAATAGATATGGTCCTTGAGGTAACCCAGCCTAAGATGGTAGGGCCTTGCATGGGAGCGAATCCGGGCTCGGCGCCAAGCACCGAACTCGAGTCCGCTCCTATGCAAGGTCCTCCTCAAATGGATAGAGTTTCCAAGGCAGTACAAGGAGGAGAGGGATCTCCTCCTCCGACCGGTGCCACTAGGACTGCCAGGACCTTATCCATCACGGAGAAGGACCTTGCTGAGGTTGGTTCATCTGGCCTGGGGGCTCCTGCCGGCGGGGGGAGATGAGGGTTCATTCCCCGCCATCCCCTAATAAAAAGAAAAACAAAACAAACAAGGACTAAAAAGACTCGGGTCTCCTCTCCATCCGTGGGGGATGCGGGGACGGATGAGTCTGCTGCAATTTTGGTAAGCGACCAATCCAAGATCGGCACATCCGGTTCCTCTGCTTCCCGGGTGAGGAGCCCCTGACTATAACCAAAAGTGCTAGAGCGCAGAGTGGACTCTCGATTACATCGGGGCCCCTCATTCAGAGACTACCCTGCGTTTTCGAGCCCGCTGGCTTCAAACGCTTCCTCGTTATTCGCTTCACTGATAGCTCCGTGTTGGTTAAGGGAGAACGACCAAGGGAGAAGGACCTTGCTAAGGCCGGTCTATCTGGCCTGGGGGCTCCTGCCGACGGGGGGAGATGAGGGTTTCATTCCCCGCCATCCCCTCATCAAAAGAAAAACAACAACAAAAAAGACTAAAGAGACTCGGGGCTCCTCTCCATCCGTGGGGGCTGCGGGGTGCGGATGAGTCTGCTGCAATTGTCGTAAGCGACCAATCCAAGATCGGAACATCCGGCTCATCTGCCCCCCGGGTGAGGAGCCCCTGACTATGACCAAAAGTGCTAGAGCGCAGAGTGGAGTCTCGATTACATCGGGGCCCCTCATTCAGAGACTACCCTGCGTTTTCGAGCCCGCTGGCTTCAAACGCTTCCTCGTTATTCGCTTCACTGATAGCTCCGTGTTGGTTAAGGGAGAACGACCAAGGGAGAAGGACCTTGCTGAGGCCGGTCCATCTGGCCTGGGGGCTCCTGCCGGCGGGGGGAGATGAGGGTTTCATTCCCCGCCATCCCCTCATCAAAAGAAAAACAACAACAAAAAAGACTAAAGAGACTCGGGGCTCCTCTCCATCCGTGGGGGCTGCGGGGTGCGGATGAGTCTGCTGCAATTGTCGTAAGCGACCAATCCAAGATCGGAACATCCGGCTCATTTACCCCCCGGGTGAGGAGCCCCTGACTATGACCAAAAGTGCTAGAGCGCAGAGTGGAGTCTCGATTACATCGGGGCCCCTCATTCAGAGATTACCCGGCGTTTTCGAGGCCGCTGGCTTCAAACGCTTCCTCATTATTCGCTCCACTGATAGCACCGTGTTGGTTAAGGGCAACATGATCTATCAGACGAGAAGTTTAGCTGGTTTGATTGGTAGAGAGCCGAAGGTGACCCGTTTCTCGGACGGGAACCTTCTGGCGAATGCGGCGGATCTCTCCGAGGCGGCCAAGATAAGTGCTCTTCGGACACTTGATGGCACCCCGGTGAGTGTGACGCCGCACTCTACCATGAACTTTGTGAAAGGAGTAGTTTATGAGAGGGAACTCGTGGACTACTCCATTGAGGACATCACCCTAGAGCTGGCCGAACATGGGGCGGTCAAGGTTTAACGTGTGATGAGAAAACAGGGAAGGGCCTCGAGACCCACCCCTACACTCTTCGTCACGTTCGACTGTGACAAGCTCCCTGAGTCGGTGCGTGCGGGTTGACACCGCTGACTCCTGAAGGCATTCGTGCTACTGCCGCGGCGGTGCTATTACTGTCACCGATTCGGCCATACGAATCGCTCATGTAGACGTGCAAAGTCGGGGTCACCCGGAGTAAATTGCTCTAAGGCCGCACACGATAAGTTCAAATCGTGTGTGGCCAAGTATGCCAAGTGCGGAGAGCCGCACCCCTCTTCTTCGAAGCATATCCCCTGGAGAAAAGTCCTGGCCGTTCAGGCCCAGGAACGACTCTCATTCCGCGAGGCTAAGGATTTGGTGCTGGCGCGCCCGACTCTGCCTGGGACGTCTTACGCCTCAATGCTTAGAAAGACACCCTCTGCTCCTGGCCCATCCAAGCCAACAAACATGGTTTTTCCGCGCCCATTCTGAACCCTTTGTGGGTTCTACTCAACCCGGGCGCTCCCCTGGTAAAGCTGGCGGCACAAAGGGTTCACACCCAGCCCCAGCTAAAACTAGCTTCCCCCCTCTTCCGGATGACCGTTTCCCGTAAGGCGAAACGGCCACGCGCCTCCACCGAGTCGTTAGACTCACAGGAGGCAACACCCCTGAAGTTGGTCGCCTGGACATTTTAGGGGGTTGCTAAAGCTGCCCCCGAAAGGAGGACATCAACAAAGGAGCTTCGACCCCTTCGCCCACGCCTAGTGTGGGCTGGGTGGCTCGGAGACGGTGGATCCTCGAGAACAGGGCCTCCCGCCTCCGAAGCGGCAACGCCCTCCTAAGGTTTCGAGGCGGAGGGAGGAAAAGACTCGCATGGCGAGCCCAACCTCCCCAATAAGTCCTAGAAGGCGACAGCGCCTTCAGTGCATTATCCAGCGCCGGGGGTTCTGCCTCCGTGAAGCGTACGGCCATTCCCGCGAGGGCCTTCTCTTCGAAGAGGGGCCCCGCGTCTCCTCCGAGCTAGGCCTGGAGGGCATATTCCTTCAATGGAATTGCTGCAAGAGCCCATGCTGGGCGCATGCCCCCTGCCCACCTTCCCGGCGTATAAGAGTTTTGCAACCCCACCACCACAGCATGGGGGCCGGGCAGGAGGATGTGCGATTTACACCCGGCATGATGTCTTCGTTCTGTACTTCGCTTTAGATAGCTCCATTCAGGCATTAGCTGTGCAACTTTCCCTGGATAGGAGGTATACTTTTATTTCTGTGTACATTCCACCGTCAGCCGACTTTGAAGCGGGGGATTTCCGCCGCGTCGTGGCACGGTTACCGATGCACTATCTCTTGCTCGGAGATCTAAACGGTAGACCCCCTCTGGGGAGACTACTCTATCAATCTCATGGGACATGTCCTTGCCGATCTGATCGAAGAGTTTAAGCTAGGTTCTGGTATATTTCGAAGCACGCCTGCCGCTCTTATTGGCGGGCATACTTGTCTTCACTTAACGGGAAGGATTCGGGGCAAGTCTCGCAGGACTCCCCCTCCGGTTCCCCAGGAGAATGGGACCGCAATCTCGGCCCCTGTGTCCGTGGCCGAATCCTTCGAGACCGCTTTCTCCGAATTCTCTAGTTGGGATGCTGCTCCGCCAGCATTCAATGCATGTCGTGACGTCGCGGAAGGCCGCAGACTGGACTTTACCTCCAGAGGCGGAGAACCCTTCAACGACAGGTTTACTTTGAGTGAGTTGTTTTCCGCTCTTGCGCGGACTCCGCCTATGGTCCGGACGATGTCCCGTACGCCATGCTTCGATACCTGGGTCAGCGAGGCATGGCGTGTCTGTTAGATTTGTTCAACAGGATCTGGGTGGAGGGTCTCCTCACAGATTCCCTGCGAATCGCTACTGTGCTCGCCCTTCGCAAACCGGGGAGAGATCACTACCATGGCTGGTTTCCGCCCAATATCTCTAACCTCTTGCGTGTGCAAGTTGATGGAAGAATTGGTAAATGCTAGATAAGCCTTTTTCTGGACAGTGGAGGCCATCTGTCTTCTGCACAGTGCGGTTTCCGCAAGTTCCACTCCGCGTCAGATGCTCTGCTCCGACTGGAAAATGCCGTCTGCGAGGCCTTCCTTCGTAGACAGCACTACGCCACGGTGTTTATCGATCTGGAGAAGGCCTATGATACCGCATGGCGATACGGTATCATGGAGACTCTCTACACGATGGGGGCGAGGGGACGCCTCCCAATCACTATATCTGAATTTTTGCGAGATGGTCGATTCCGCGTACGGGTTGGGGAGCCCTCTCCGGCCCAATGGAGCAGGAAGAGGGTGTCCCGCAGGGAAGTGTCCTCAGTGTCACACTCTTTGCCCTGAGCATCAACGGCATCACCTCGGTGCTGCCGAAAGATGTTCTCGCTACGCTCTACGTGGACGACCTTTCGATCTCTTTTGGCGCGGCCCAGATGCCATCTCTGGAGCGTCGACTACAACAGGCTTTCAACCCCGTCTCTCACTATGCTGAAGCGTACAGGTTTCAGTTTTCCTTTGCCAAGATTAAGGTGGTGCACTTCTTCTGCCAGCCACGGCTCCACTCAAACCCAGACTTGTTTCTTAATGGGGTACACCTGGAAGTGGTTGAATCATGCCGTTTCCCTGGTCTTGTATTTAACCGACGCCTCACCTGGGAGGCTCATATTCGCAGCCTTAGGGTCTATTGTACCCGCGCCATGGATATTCTCCGTTCCGTGACGTTCAGCGCTTGGGGCGCTGATAGGGATACTGCCTTACTTTTTTATCGATCCTCTGTTCGTTCGAAGCTCAATTACGGATGCGAGTTTTATTCACCCACAACCGACCGTCTATTGCGGAAGGTGGACTCGATCCACCACACCGGCCTTCGCCTTGCGACCGGTGCCTTCCGCACTTCCCCCATTGAGACCCTACTAGTCGATGCTGGGGAGATACCACTCGCTCTACGCCATGCACATTGCATTATTTGCCCGTATGCCCGTGCCTGGCGCCTCCCTCAATCACCAACATCTCTCACTGCATCTGCAGCTCATTTCGACGGTGCCTATGCCGCCGAGAGACGCCAGTCATACCCTAAGCCCTTTGGGCTTATGGCCAGGAAACTGCTTCGATAGCTAGGGATAGCTCTTGGGCCGGTGGCGTCCCTGGTTCTGCCCAGGACGCCACCCTGGAGGGTACCACATTTGGCTATTTGTCGCCACGCCTCTGCTCCCAAAGCTTGCACAGCGCCGAGAGTATTGCGTTCGACCTTTTTGGTGCACTCCTCATGTCTCGCTGGAACCATGCCAGTGTATACGGATGGCTCCAAGTCTGAATAGGGGGTCGGCTTCCACGCCGTATCTCTTCTGTTTGAAGTCAGCGGGGTTCTGCCTAGGCAATACACCATTCTGTACGGGAGATTACGCGACGTGCCCGGTTCGGAGACCGAATTGTTTTCTATAGCGACTCACAAAGCGCCCCGAGTGCTCTCAGGGCATTGGAATATCCGCATTCCCTGGTTCGCGATATCTGTGACGCCACGGTTTTTGCAAGCCGGGCGGATGTCGAGATTATCTTCTGCTGGGTTCCTGGATATGTAGGAATTGTGGGGAATGAGCGCGCCGATGAGCTCGCCACAGAGTCCGCTAGGACTCTGCGACCGGACCAGCGTTTCGCTCTTCCTCACACCGACTACATGGCAGGAATACGGGCAGCTCTTCAGGCTGCTTTTCAAAGAAGATTGAAGACGTCGAAGAGAACGTAAAGTTGTGTGCCATTGTGCCGCGACTGTTCCCATGGACCTACTCTCCAATGCCGCGAAGGCTTCAGCTTGCTTTCTGTCGTCTCCGAATTGGACACACTTGCGGGACGGGACGCACAGCCATTTCATGGTGCGCTCGCCTGCGTCCTACCCTATAGACTGCGTTGTCTCCCAGACTGTTTGCTACATTCTTGTTGAATGTCCCAGTCGGTGCGATCTCCGCGCACGTTAATTTGTACTCGGGACGAGTTCGGGCACATTGTCTGGTGGACTTATAGAATTTTGGGGCGAAGCCGGCCTTCTTCCCTTTATTTAACTAGGTTTTGTTTTTGTTTTCTTTTTAGGTCGCGCGCTCCTGCGCCGGGGGGGATGCGGACCTTCCCCCGACGCCGGAGCGTGCTTCCTAATTGTTGGGATTTTCCCTTTTTATTGTTGTTTTTTCTTATTCTTATTTTAAAGTATCCTAGTGCTAGGCTGTCGTGATTGCGGCGACTTATGCTAGATAGGTTCCTTAAAATTAAAAAAAAAATGTATGCAAGGATATATTGGCTAGGCTATAGTAGCCTATTCTATCTTGGCTATACTAGGCGCTGTGCTATGTTTTACTATGATATACAATAATATTCTATGCTCTAATCTGCTATACTATGGAATACTGTGCTATTAATGCGTAAATCTTTTCAATGTTCTAATTACATAAATGAAGGTTGCTCAAAATTTGCAGCCCTACTTATAAATTCTAAAGTTATTTTTTTTATTTTAATAGAATTTCAGTTCTACTTGGTTAGCTACTTAAAAGTTCTGACTTATTTTTGTCATCTTGGGGAATTAAATGACTATTATTATGTTAATAATTTGATCTTTTTCACTATTTCTCCTTATTTCACCGTTTGAAACATATTCATCAGTGTGGGGAAGATTACGTGGCCTTCATTACTACCATTATACCAGTGGGATTTGACCTACAATTGCTTTTATAATTAGGACAAGACTTGGCGACATTCACACCTAAATTGAAAATAGCAGAGTTGTTGCCATCTCAATTCTAAACTCTGGTTGACGTTCTGAAATGTGGATGTGAGAAACTACCCAGCAACCAATCTTGCAAAGGATATTTTCCCTCAAGTGCTTGAAAAGTGGTAACGAGGGAACAGTTCTTTTATAGCCCCCGTTGTAAATTCAAGAATCGCAATCTTAAACAGATTCAAAAGAACTGGGAGCAGGCCAAAAACATATCCCTTGGGAGAGGGGAGCTACAGGCCTAAGACACTTTCATTAAAAAACTAGACAACCTGTTGACATCCTCAGGCGCAAGTGTAAAATTGTTTTTTTACTGTGAATTTGGCTGCCATGGTGGCAAAAGCGAAACTCAAATTAATTTAAATGCCCTGTGGAGATGGAGATCTCTGTGAAGGAACTTGCTTTCATTAAACGTCACCGAGAAATGATTCCTTCTTTTGGACCACATCAGATTTGCTTTCGAGAGTACTTGAGTAAAATAGACAAGTTAATAAGTAAAATCTACAAGAAGGTGAAGGAAGAAGAGTTGCTTATTATAAGTAGGCCAATGTTACAATGCCATCAAGTGAAATCATTTTATCTCCTAAAGAAAAGGAAGAAAAAATAGCTAATGCTCAAGATAGAAAGGATTGAATTTATGAAGTGACATTAAATTATACCAACCACATGTTTAAGGTCCTCCCAAGGTCAGCCCGGGAATTATTTTGTTTTGGTCATAACATCATAACTATTCGTTCGATTCTGAAGAAATTTGAAACCCTTATGTTGTTTTACGGTCCCTTTCGAAGGACAGAATTGCCAGTGACCTCCCAAGGTTAGTCCGAGAATTATTGAAAGTTTTGAAGGTCATAAATCAGAATAAGAGAGTACGCGACCTTTTGGTCAGCAGACCTTGTTTCCATTGATGTTTCCCCGAACAGCGGCGCTCCTCGAATTTTCGCGTCATTGCTCTTTTCAGATTACAATAAAAACTGTTTTTTTCATTTGTGTTGTTAATATATTCGACTGAGATTTTGACTATGGAAAAGAGTTCCCGGCTCCTTGAATTTCTATTTGATGGCGATTTCTTTGTTTCTAGGCAAACTTATATTTTTGAGATTAGATCCTAGGAATTTACGATAAGCGGGTGCCAAAATCACTCTGACTAGAAAGTGCCTAGATTTACGCGAGTGGGTTATAAGTTCGTATTTTTGATTCCCTGGTACTTTATTGGATGTAATTCAAAATATTTTGAAGTGGATTATTTTGAATTTAGCTTCTCGTTAAAGAGATCTCGCGTTCTGTTTTTTGCTACCTTCAAACTCATTTACTCGTTCATGGCACAGTGAGAACTGCATCTTCGCTTAGTAGATCGGTAAAAATAATTAAAAGTAGTCATGGGCAAAAGTATTGAGACTACTATATTTTTTCATATAAGAAAATTAATAGAACTAATCGAACATTACATTTTGTTTGGGTATGTTTGTATCATAATTTGAAAGTGAAATATACAAAGATTTAGAGCCCAAACCGATTTTATTAATAAATACAGTCAATGTTTACAATGATGTTTCTTGTTCATGGAGAACTGCTTCAATTCGTTTTGGCATGCTGGAGACCGAATTTGTGATGATGTCTTAACAGATATTGTTCCATTTTTGTTCAATAAGCACCTAAAACTGCTCACTTTTAGATGGCTTCTGTTTATCAACCGCGTTTGATTATCGCCCACAGATTCTATATTGGGTTCAAATTCGGCCAATTTCCGGGCCAAGACCCCTAAAGTTCGATGTTATTTTTAGCCCAAATGTTGGTTATTGCTTTTGTTTTGGGACAAGATGCGCGCGCACATCATGCTTAAAATAGTTATCATCTTCAAATTGGTCCTAGACTGTTGGGAAAAGGTGCTGATTAAGCACGTTTTGGTATTACTTTGAGTTCATGAGAGTTTTCTTGGACAGAATTATTAGTGCTCCAGTTCCCTTAGATAATAAGCAGCCCCAGGCATGGAGACTGTCCAGATGCTTCACGGTGGGCACAGCACAGTACTCGTGAAACTGTCCTCCTTCTTCTCTTCCTAACGAGGGATCTTCCTGAAGATCCGAATAAACGGAAGGTAGCTTCATCAAAGAATATCACTTTTATCCAGTCTTCAACAGTATTTTCTTTATTTTTCCTCCAAAGGTTGAACATTCGTGTAAGGTTCTTCTTGATGAGAGGAGGCTTCTACGCAGCCTTTCTCGACTTGAGACCTTTGTCGAAAAGTGTCTGCCTCAATATGCGCGTTGAATCGTTCACTTCTACTTCTTTCCTTTCTGTCGTCTCCGAATCGGGCACACTCGTGTGAAGCATCGCTATTTGATGGAGCGCTCGCCAGCGCCCTATTGTGACGACTGCGTCGTCCCCCAGATTGTTCGGCACATTCAAGTCGAATGTGCCAGTCTGGGTGATCTTTGCGCACAATACCGGGATGGGCGGGGTTGCTACCGCCTGTCCCTTGTACTCGCGACGAGTTCGTGCACATTGACTTGTGGACTTGTTGACTTTTGGGGGGAGGCCGTGCTTCTCCCCTTTATTTAACTAGGTTTTATTTTTTTTGTTATTGTTTTCTTTGTAGGTCGCACGCTCCTGCGCCAGGGTGAGGGGGACCTCCCCCGACGCCGGAGATTGCTCCTTAATTGTTACGTTTTTCCCTTTTTTATCATTATGTTTTCATATTCTTATTTTAAAGTAGCCTAGTGCTAGGCTGTCGTGATTCCAGCGACTTATGCCCAAGTGGGCAGTCACCAGATAGGCTCCTAAAAAAAAAATAAAATAAATAAATTGGAACACACTTCGTGTCGCGCTGAATTGAAACCGTGCCAGTGTATACGGATGGCTCCAAGTCCCAAGAGGGGGTCGGCTTCCACGCCGTATCCCCTCTGCTCGAAGTCAGCGGAGCTCTACCAGCCGCTGCGTCTGTCTTCACGTATGAGTTGGTGGCAGCGTTTCGCTCTTCCACACACTGACTACATGGCAGGAATACGGGCAGCTCTTCGGACTGCTTGGCAAAGAAGATGGGAGACTGTCTAGGGGAACTTAAAGTTGCGTGCGATTGCGCTGCCACTGCTCCCATGGACCTATCCCCGAATGCGGCGACGGCTTCAGGTCACCTTCTGTCGTCTCTAAATGGGGCACACTCGTGTGACGCATCGCCATTTGATGGAGCGCTCGCCTGCGTCGTCTCCCAGACTGTTCGGCACATTCTTGTCGAATGTTCCAGTCTGGGTAATCTTCGCGCACGTTACTTGTCCTGGTACCGGGATGGGCGAGTCGCTACCGCCTGTCCCTTGTACTCGGGACTTTTTGGAGTAGGCCGGCTTCTCCCCTCTATTTAACTAGTTCGTTTTTTGTTTTGTTTTTGTTATTTTAGTAGGTCGCACGTTCCTGCCTCAGGGGGAGGCGGACCTTCCCCCGACACCCGAGCTTGTTTCCTGCTCGTTGCCCTTTCCCTTTTTTTTTTAAATTTATTTTTAGTGTTGGGTTTTTTTTTTGCTTTGTTTTTTTAATCCTATTTTAAAGTAGCCTATTACTATGCCGTTTTAATACGGCGACTAATGCCCAAGTATGCAGTCTCCAGATGAGCGCTTAAAATTAAAAAAAAATAAAATCTCGTTTATCTGTGCTCTTGACCAAAGAAGATGACCATATATAAGTCAACGTCGCTGAATAAATAAAAAAGATGCTTAACCAATTTTCTTCGCCCTTGGTTTTCTGCTCACTGTAAAGTTTACGCTCACTATATATATATATATATATATATATATATATATATATATATATATATATATATATATATATATATATGGGTGACCCTTATTCGATGGATTTTTTTATATTTTACCAGGGACGGGCAGTTAAAATGTGCCATTTGCTCCAAAAACAATGTATGCGAACTCGTTATTATTATATTAGTTGTTTTACCACCGTAGACCTAGCGAAGTCGTTCACAGTGTGAGGTTCCTTGATGCAGGAGGCGGCGAGGGAGTATCCCTGATTATCGGGCCACTCCGTTGGGTCAAGTGCCAGGAAACTTGCATCCAACCCAAGGATCTCAAAGAAGGATGGCGTGGCAGACGTCACAAAACTTGCAACAGTTTTCTCTGCAAGTGCAGTAGATGTTAGCTCGATCGTTGCTCGTCGTTAAGGATCGTCAGGGCCTTCTTCCTCCTGCAAAGCATTCAACATCTCCCTCTTCATCTCAATGGCCAGGTGATTCATCAAAGAACGCAAAAGCAACCAGGCTTTCACTTAAGACTGAAGCTGTCACCTTGACCACTGCCTTGTCGGGGTAGGACTCCAACATCATAAGCAGTTGGAGCTCTTGTGCTGGAGCTTGAGCTGCAGCTGGAGATGTCGCGCGGAACCAAGCCACAGTGTACGTCGAGATACTGAAAATGACGAATCGTTGAACTCCAGAATTTTCGTTTGCCGTGAGGTGGAATTGCTCTGAATCTCGGAACAGGCAGATCTTGATGGCGTAGATGATATTTGCCATCCAGCGGGCACGGTGGAGGGCACCAGGACGCAATATCCTGATCCCATGCTTTGGCTGTCCACCCAAGAGGATTATAGACAGCTCTAGTAGCTCCCTGTACTCTTCACGTGGCGTGTGTTCTTCCAGTAGTCGGTTGAACTCAATCATGAGATCATCGCAACGCTCAAGGAGGTGTGGCGTTATGCCTTTCTCTGTGAATGGCTGAGGCAAAGATATGTCCAAGTCCTTCCACTTGGTCTGAAATCGCTTGATGAGAGCAATATCAGGCTCCTCACACACCAGTTCCAAGATGTGGTGACGACAAGGGAGGTGAAGAACTCTTCGATTCAGCCGTTGCTCGATTATGGTGCATGCTCCTGACGAAATCCCTGTGTTCGAAGCTGTGCTGTCAAAGGATAGGGCAGAAATGCGATCCGTTACTCCCCATTCTTCGAGAGCAGTCATCACGGCATCGGCCATTGCCACTGGGAAGGACTGGGCCTCCCAATAGCTTTGCAACGCCATGTCCTGAAACCAGAACAGAAAGTCGGTCGACTATAGCTGCAGCACCACCTGCTGCTATATGCACCATTTTGCCATCCCAGTGCACAACCAAAGGTCTGAACGAGTTTTTAATTTCCTTGGCGGCTTCTGCACGAAACTTCCTCCGGTCTCGCTGAGAGGACTTGCGGTTTAACACCAGCTTTACGGGGTCATGACCAAGACTTTTTGCAGCTGCTGCAAGTATATGAACTGCACGATCGGATATCTTGGTCCTACCCATCGCGGATTAATAATTTTCTTTGAGCTCCTGGGGCGCTTTATTGGGGGTATGATGATTGAAGATGGCCCTGAAACACAGCCATCAGCATCCTTTTCTGCACCACGACACTGAAAAGGGGAATGAGTGGGACTGGAACTGCTGGAACTTGATGTAGAGCTGGATGCGAGTTCAGAATTTTTTTCAAGTTTACGCTTTTCAGCTCGAGAGCACTTCATACGCTGTTCTTTTTTATCTTCATCCCTCTGCTCTTGTTCTTCTCGACGCGCAAGAGACATGTCCCGTGTTGTTCACATTGTGCCTCGGCGCACCTCTTTCCTCTGTGCTCGTAGAAACTTCCTGTTCTCGGCGATTGTAATCATTAACATCGCATCTTCATGTGCGATGTCAAAGAGGCGATTAAGGGACAGAAAAAAATCATTCTCGTTCTTCTGTTTGCCTATTTTTGTTCTTCTTTAGACTTTTCCAGTTATTATGTAGTCGTATAACTTTCTCTCTTGCTCGCTTCACTTTCTGCATTGGAATACGTGCGCAATCCCAGAAGGTACTCACTAGTTTGACCGTTTCCGCCGCTGCTTCCTTTGTCGTCATCTTCTGTTTAAGATGGAGGTGGAAATAGTATTGAAGCACCTGATTGCTTGATGGTAGGCTCGACTGAATCAAGTAGGTAGACACTTGTCATAGCTCTGGTTACAGACGCCATGGTACTTGTAACAAATAAAAAAAGAAAGAAAATGGCCCTTATTGTCTAGGCTGCACTGTACAACTGCGTGTAGTAGAGATGGAAACAACTCAGTGCGTCCGTCTCTCACAGCATCACCCAAGCAACTAGACACCAAGGCATAGCGGAAGCGGTAGTGTGTCAGTGTTGGGCATTTGCCATACTCTGCCACATGTTTAGGACACTAATGACACCTTGTTAATGCTGGGCCTTATTTTAATTTTATTTATTTAGTATTTGTGCATAAATTGGTATTTCCATTGTGTTGATTAGTCTTCTACTTAAGATACCAGCCAAAATTTAATGTATGAACTATAATTATAAACCAATAACCATAGTAACATAATTGTGAAAAATGCCAAACTTTAAAATATTTTACAGTGTTTTTTGAGCAAATGGAACATTCTGACTGCCCGTCCCAGTTGAAATTGAAAAGGCGCCAAATAAGGGGTCACCCTAATAAATATATATATATATATATATATATATATATATATATATATATATATATATATATATATATATATATATGATGAAAATTAATGCAATATCGCAGGAAAAGATGAGGAATTAAACCACATTCTCCGAAGACAATTTAATTCAGAACAGTTTCGGTGTATCTCACACCCTTTTTCAACTGACACTGGGTAGAAAATATAAGAGAAGTGCATATAAGCATAACACAAGATCCCCTCTTTTTTCCCCCAATCCCCTACTTGTGGCTAATCGAGGGGGGGGGTAGGCCTAAACATATTGAAGGACTGACATTTTACTATTTTGTTTATTTGCTTTCTTATTACAGGATTAAAAGAACATTGACCCTCAGATAGATTTAAATTAGGAACTGACGATATCAAGCTCGATTCTACGATTCTTCTCTTAACATAGTTAGCCGATTTAAATACCATTTTACTTCCATTGAAATCGATCGTATGATTCTTGTCTCTAAAATGGCAAAATATTCCACTGCTTTCGCTGCCCACTCTAATATCTCTTTTGTGTTCGTACAATCTCTTGTCTAGATTTCTCCCCGTTTCCCCTATATAAACTTTATGGCAATCGTTGCATGGTATTGCATATACTCCTATGTTATGATGTTCTTTGGCTTTCCTGGCCATCATCAATTGGTTTAAGGAATTATTATATTTAAAGGCTAGATTAATACCCGCTTTTCCAAATATGTCCTTTAAACTATTTAATTTGTTATTAAATGGCAATGTTATACGTTTGTTGAAGTCATTAGTGCGGAAAGGCTTATTACCATAGAATGTTTTCCTAGCTGCCAAATGGGCAGACGATATGAACCAATCGGGGTAATACAAATTAGAAAAAATGGTCCTGATAATGACAATTTCTTCATCTAAATAGGAAGGATGACATTCTCTTCGGAGAATGTGGTTTAATTCCTCATATATATATATATATATATATATATATATATATATATATATATATATATATATATATATATATATATATATATATATATATTAAATAAATGAATAAAAGAGCGAAGTGCCCCTTTCCCTTGAACGTAAGTTATTGTTTGATGAGGCTGTCGTTTTCTCACTCTGCTCATTTTGGAATGCCTTTAGAATCGCTTTTAGTGGGCGAGATGCTAAATTCAAGTGTTGAAAACATGATTCTGAGCTTGTTTCGACAAGTTTGAGGTAAAATCTTTCTTCCATTTTGGTGGGTAGGAAGGAAATTTTGTGGAAGGGCGGGTTATCTCTGTTTATTTCCTCGATAGGGTGTGCACGTTAAGATAAGCATTTAGACGAGTCTGATGTTTATACAAGAATACTGTTCTGAGCATGATAAACCAATTTTAAAATTTATAATCAACCTTCGATTGATAAAAAGAAGCCTTCGAATTATGAGCAGTTGCGGGAGTTTATTGAACAAAACTGGAGCAGTGTCAGTCAATTAATCATCACAAATGTGGTCTCCAGCATGCCAAAACTAATTGAAGCAGTCTTGAAGAACACAGGACATCATTTTAAATATTGACTACGCGCATCAACTGAT
Source organism: Ceratothoa steindachneri (assembly GCA_963969495.1). Lineage (NCBI taxonomy): Eukaryota > Metazoa > Arthropoda > Malacostraca > Isopoda > Cymothoidae > Ceratothoa > Ceratothoa steindachneri. The sequence continues at coordinate 105,174,153 of OZ018332.1, forward strand.
TCTATTTATTAATAAAATTGATTTTTTTTTTGTATATTACATCTTTAAATTATGATACAAACATACTAAAGCAAAATGAAACGTTAGATTAGTTCTATTAATTTTCTTTTATGAAAACAGTAGTCTCAAGACTTTTGCCTATGACTAGAGTTTACCTGCCGTGTTGAGGTGGCTCTCGCCTTCTGGTTTACTGTGGCAGAACCTACATCTGCCGTATGCAACCATCCCGGATATCATTTTAAAGCCGTTAGTTAGCAGTCCATGGTCATGAAACCCCATTTCACCATCACAACTAGGTGGCCCCCTTTTTGACTAGTTAAGTGACCTTGCCTTGTCAATAGACTCGTTTATTGAGCTCTTCTACGTATCTTCTGGCTCTTCTGCTATGACACTCCTTTTTGCTAGAGAGATTTTACCGGTTTTCTTTGCTCTTTTTTCTAGCTATGAAGGTACTGGGGTGTAGTGTTTTCATCGGTCACTTCTTCCGTTATTGCATCAACTCCCAAGTAGTAGCTTGGTGTTGGGCTACCGGACTGGTGAGCTAAATTTGTTGTACGCTGACATTTAAATATAGAAAGGAAACTAATAAAAGGCTTGACATACCTGCAAAACATTTACGTTCCTTGGTTTTTAATATAAATTTTTTTGCTGAAAACGATTACTATCTCCTCTACTCATTTCTTCCCTGCTCAAAGTTACTTACTGACTCGTACAATGAGGACTCGAGTGGAAAAGCATAACTAACTCCATCGGTGAAAAAGCCAAGCTCCTTTGATAAGCTATCATTCTAAGTAATTACATTATATATATATATATATATATATATATATATATATATATATATATATAAAAGAAAGAAAGAGCGAATACAAGTTCTGTGGGCGGTAACAACCACCAGGGTTTTTTTTTCCAAAGTTAACGCTTTGGGCGTTAGCTTAACGGTAAAGCATCTGACCGGCAATCAGCAGACGGGTTCGAGTCCCGGCCAGGAGTTTCAAACCTTTTTCCCTTGGCGTTATTTCTGTCTTTTCGGTAAAGGATTGTCTTCATTGTGCCGCCCTCTGATCTCTTTGATTCTAGTGTTTTTCTGATGTCCCTTTCTCTTACCTTTAAAATAACTCCTGTTTCTTCTCTCATTACTCACTCACGTCCGATTTCTCATTCTCTTATATATATTTCTTTGCATACCGCAAAGAAATAGAAGATAAAAGGAATAATTTTCTTTTCGGAAAAAAAAGCCATGCTAAGGTGGGGATCGAACCAAGTACACTGACGCAGCGAACAACAGCTGTGATTTCAATTAATGCGATCCTCGAGACCACTCGGCTACCAGCAAAAACAACAAAAAAACAAAATTCCGGTTGCTTGCTTCCTCAGTGTGCTTATCCGTGTGGGCCGAGCTACCATCATACTGAAAGACGTAGTCATCACGGGTGCTTGGTCGTCGTCGACACGTCGTAAGAAATCCTTCTTACTTACCCATACCTAACCGCATTGACTTGAACGTTTCTGTTCAAATTAAAAAAAAAAAATAGATGGGTAAAGAGCCGTGCGAACATTCTCATTTTCTGTCAAAGTAAACGCTATCCCCTACAAAAGTTTTCTTGAAATTTCTCTCTTTAGATAAATAGATGGTTTCCCAGTCGTATGGGTGGCGCTCCTGAAGAGAGTTGAGCAACTCTAAGAGACTTTTCTAGCGGAAAACACTCTTGGAATTTTTATTTTATAGAAATACGCATATATTAATGGCTATTGAGAATTAAAGACCTAATCTGATGTGATCTACAACTTTACCGGGCATTGGAAGTTATTGATTTTAGTAGTATAGGTCTCAGGTGTGGTCATTTTATTTGAAATGTTTGTGGGATATTGAGGTAATCTAAAATTCTTATTTGCAATTTCGAAGCTATTGAAGTCGGTGCCATATCGCAGTCGTCATTGCTATCACGGCATCCAACTTGTGATGAGAAAGTTTTTTTTGGCAATGAATTTCCCGAGAAATAATTTCTTCACTCGTTTTCCCCTCTCACCTCATTATTCTTATCGATATGTGCATACACACACAGTTCAAATATAATGTGACGTATGTTCTTCAACATCACCCGCTTCCCTTCGTTCTTGACTCAGGTGTGATGCGGAAATTTTTAGTTTTATCTCAAACCCTCCCCCTGAGATTTTCCCTTGAGAATCCATCCCATTGCGCTCCAGTCCCGTGTTTTCGACGTCACTGTATGCTGGGGGGGAGGGGGGGCTAATGGGAAATACAAGCTACTTTCACTAACAAAGGTCGGAGCACTTAAAGGCAATAAAAGGATGGAGGAAAGAGAGCGCGGGGAATGGGCTTTAAAAGCACGGGGTTTTTTTTCTTTCCTTTATTTACCCACGACGCCAAGAAAAGTTAAATGCAATTCCTCCCCAGCGACTTTAGGTGGTAGGGCCTACCCCCGGGGGAGGGCTAGGTAGCTCTATACACAGTCAATTACAACCCCGTCTTTATAGTCATAGTACAATATATTCATTCCCTCCTGAATTCCTCAAGCTCTGTCAATGGCACACTTATATCCACATCCTTCTGATCCGTGCGCCTTCCCCCCCACCTCTCTTCCCCTTTCACGAAGGTTTCCACACGGACCCCTTCCTCCCCCTCTACACACCATAGTTTTTAGTCAGGGTCCCAGCTAGGGGGGTTGTTGGTTTACCCCTACCTCTTGACTCCAGTTGGGGGGTGTTTTTAGCCACCTACATTTACGCGTCCTTATCTATTTTTACCGTCCCCTCGTCCTCCTATCTTCCCCTTATCCCAGCTTTTACGGTCCCGTAAGGGTAGGCGTGCAACATGGTTAACTTTGCTGTGGGTTACATCTGGAAGATTGTGTGCCCCCAGGCCCCAAGGCCTTCAGGAAGGTGTGTGCCTTCCAGATATGGTGAATTTCCTGTTTCAGCCCAACTAGTCGCCAGATTGGGGCTTTCTAAATAACAAAATTCAACCACAACTTCTCTACAGCATAGAATTGAGCTTTTACCTGTTTCTCTGTGTGATTCTTTCAGATTTTGTAGTTATTTCCGTTGCAAATCGCTCCTTACATATATCACTCATTTAACCATTTTGTTAAACCGCGAAATTTCAAGTTCCCTTCACTAGAATCATATCGAGATAAATCCTGGTTTTAGGGTGGTTAAATGCGCAGAATGAGTAATTTGCGATTGAAATGAGTACCGAATTTGAAAGAATGACGCAGAGAAACGTGGAAAATCCTGGATTCTATACCATGAATCTATGCGGGATAAGAAAACAAGAAAGCCATCAGCTCTAATAGAAAATTCTTTGCGGTGTGTCGCCGTGCGAGCTGAATCTCTGTTGGCTCAGTGTTGTTTTTGATTATGTTTACTCAGGTAAAACGAGCGGGGCAGCACGAATAATCTAAATAAAATATATAAATCTAACCAAACCACCGTTTGAATAACATTTAATACGCCTACTTGCCCAGCACGCTCTACACTTTATTACATTCATAAGAGATTTATGGAAAGAGGTTCTGTGGCTGATAGATGACCCATAGAAAGACCTAGAAGTAGCCGTTCTGAGGAAAACAAAAGCCAAGGGAAGTCCATAAACAGAGCCTCGCGGGAATTAGCCATTCATGCTTCAACCATCCAACGGATACTACGCAAAGACTTGAAAATGTTTCCTTTTAAGATAAAGTTGTTAAAAAATTATGGAAGAGGAATTTGATCGAAGGGTAGGTAGAGCTATGAGACACACTCGTATACCATTCCGAAAATGACCCTTCTATCTTGGATAACATGTTCTTCAGTGGTGAAGAACACTTATCTGGTGCTCTCGAATCGACAAAACACTCGAATTGGGAGTAAAAGCAACCCAGATGTTGTTGAAGAGTACGAGCGCGACTCTCCAAAGCGCGCTCTCTCTCTCTCTCTCTTCTTAAAAGCTCATTGGACCATTTTTCTTCAAAGATGATCAGCAGCGGACTCTTAATGTGACAGGTATCAATTAATTATCTATCGATGCTTCGAAACTTTTTTTTCTCCCTAAATTGGAACGTGTAGCCAATGTTGATGATTGTTTTTTTTCCAACAAGATGGTGGTCCTCTACATTATGGTAAAGCAGTTCGCGTTTTCCTCGATCACAAGTTCCCTAATAGATGGGTAGGACGTCGAGAACATCTGGAGTGGGCGCCATGTTCTCCAGATTTGACAGCTTGTGACTTCTTTCTGTGGGTCTTCCTGAAAAGCAAAGTATATGAATCAAAGCCCAGGAGTGTTTAAAAGTTAGAAGAACGTATAAAGAATACATGAATACATGGACAGGAATGCATGAATAGGTGTGCAATGTGTCTCGAAAAAGAACGGGCTCAGGTTGAAGTCTACAAAGCATAAGAAAACAGAAGAAGAGGAATTTTTTTTTTCACGACTAATTTTGTTCAAATCCATAAAGTTGTTTTCATTTAATTAAAATTAAAAAGTGTAGCGAGACTTTTGAATGACCCCATATATCGTCGTCGGCACCAGCAACTCATGTCCGAGCATTGGTTCCGTCATCTGTTATCCTATCTTCTCAGAAAAGGAGGGAAAATGGTGACGAGAAGCCAGTAGCTAAGTATCTAGTCTTGGGTGATCGTGGTCTCGCGACGGTCACGCGCACTCACTTGACCAGTCGCATGTCCGCCGCGGCTCAATGAGGATGAGGCGTGCAGTTTCAGTGATGCCGGCTGCAGCGAGTTGCCGCGTTCCTAGTACGTATGTCAAGGCCCACCTTTGTCACGTCTGCCCGCCAGACGCAGCCCTTCTCCGCTAGTACCAGATCGGTTCATTGGGGTCTTGGGTTCGCTTTATTATTTGGAGTTTTCCTTCTCCTAGTCTTTACCTAAAAAGGTTTACCCTACAAGACAGCAGATGTTTTGGATTCAGAGTTTCCCTTCTCCTAGCCTTTTGTCTGTTTTTGTTTTCGTACGTATTTTATCCTCACAGAGCAGTGTGACCTTCTTACTCACCAGATGTTTCATTTTTTTTCTTCTCTTTTCTGGATTTTCATTGACATTTTTTTCCTTAAGGTGATGCTGTCGAAGTTAAATTATGAATGAGAGGAGCGGTGAGTACTGGGAGGGGCCTTCTACCAACCAAGCCTCGTTTAGATAGATAGATATAGATAGTCAGAGATAGAAAAATAGATAGATAGATATAGATAGTCAGAGATAGAAGAATAGATAGATAGATATATAGGGAAACTACATTTTTCACCTCAAACGATTAGTGTAATTGTGGGGAAAAAAAAAGCAACGACTGTGTTGCCTAAGAGGGTTAATAAATGTGGCTGGGAACGAATAACAACAAATAGGCTTGATATAAAAAGGAAATAAAAATAGCTCTCGATGATTTTAGAGCATCTTGCAGTATGATTTTACGTGAATTAAAGGAAGACAATATTACTGTGCATCTAAGAACATTTAACAACAGACTTTTGGTGAGTGGACTACACACATATCGTCCAAAGAAACGCCTAGGCTAACTTGCATATTTATATAATTTATGATTGATAAAATATTAAAAAAAATAAAGGATTTTCTTACACTAATAAAACTAATGGATTATCTTACACTGACTTAATTTCTGAATGTAATGAGAGGGTGTATCATATTTCTATTAAATTTTATAAATTTATACCAGTTGAAAGGTTGTTGTCTTGTGTTGTGGAAATAAAATTAGAGCTTTCTTAAGTGGCGTATTTGGTTGTAAAGATAGAGTTTTGGACATAGGTTGTTTAAACATTGAAAGAGAGGTTTCAATTAAGAGGAAATTAGTGAAAAGAGTATATTGAAGACATAAAATTCAGTGATAGAACTCTGGCAAGAAATAAGACTAAAGTGTCCTATTACGGGGGTAGGGATCTATGATAATACTGTTCTGGATGCCCTACTATTCGAATATTGTTTTCTATTATTGTAGGTAGTGTTTTCTGACGAATCAACAATTGCCGTGCTTGATGATTCGTGTGAAAAGCGTGAGTTGCAGCGCTGGTTAAGAATTGAACCGGAATATCTCCAGAAAACTGTAGAATTTCCGCCAAAGATATTGGTTTGGACCGCAATATCTGCACACGGAACAAATCGTCTTTACATTTTAGAGGGAACAATGAACCAGCAAAACTACATAGTGGTAATACACTGCAAAATCTGGACAGCAAAAAGTGAACACAAAATGTTGTCGAACCGCGACCGTGGCAAAAGAAATTCACCAGATATGAACCCCATTGAGACTCAATGGTGTACATTGAAGGTGAGGTACGACAAATGCCGATTAAGAAAAAACAACAGCTTATTTGCCGCCTTATTGAAGTTTGTTTTTGCTAGCTACCAAAACAATAGTCCTGCACTAAAAATAAAAAATATATCTCCACAAGATGTAAATTTTGTTTATTTAACTTATATATAAAAATACCGAAAATTTAAGAAATCCCTAATAATTTTATTAGTAATATATATATATATATATATATATATATATATATATATATATATATATATATATATATATATATATATATATATATATATATATATATATATATATATATACTGGGCGTGGCAGTATTTTGAGGTCATATGTAGGGATGTAACAAAAGGCTCATAACACATAAAAGAAAAGCTTTATTTAGATGAAAATCGGTACAAATAATCTTGAGAATCCCTCCAACACACCTATTCAATGAATCCACCATTTGCCTCAATGACTGCTCCAATTCGGGGTCAGAAGCGTTGACATGTCCGAATCAGAAGATCTTATCAATTTCGGACATATCTTAGTTATAGCGGAGATTTTTATCGTGTTAAGGGAGGTGTTGATTGACCTCTCTCTCGACGACGCCCCATAAGTACTAGGTCAGTGGATTGAGGGCGGGTGAGCTAAGGGGCCATCTGTCTAGAAGAAACATGGTCGTGAAAATTGGCACGAATCCAAGCTTAGGTTGTTATCGCCTTATGGGACGGTGCAGTCTTGTTGGGAGATGGTAAGGTCTTCCGTTGCGTATGCTATCTATCTAGGGCCTTACAACCTTCTCTAAAACCTCGCTGTAAGAGAGCATTGATTGAACCTTAAGCCTGCTAGAAAAAAGTGAGGGGGGCATGACATATTATTCTCACTGCTAACGACTCTCAGAACCATCACAGTTGCTGGAAACTTGGTATGCATTGCAGTTGGAACCTCCCTTAGCACACTGCCTAACCATCTGTCATTCTTTGGGATTACTTTTTGGTCCTGGTCGAAGTTTTTCTCATCAGAGAAAACCAAGACTTTCCAGGTTTTTGATGTTTCAACATGGGTAGCAAACACTTCGTCCTACCTAATATGAACTGGAAACCTCCGCTTCACCTACGACTTGCAACGGATATCGAAATTCACAACTCTTCTAATGGTGAATTCTGAAACCTTTAATAAGTCTTTGCAAGGGCTCTGATT